>VYZS01035874.1:14761-29472 GCA_013400695.1 Neodrepanis coruscans
AGAGGTTGAGGGTCAAAATTTTGAGGCAACTGATATTGACCATTAGTGTCTTCCATTGCACATATTGTTGTCAAAAAAGGGGAAGAGTTAGGTTGTTCTTGAGAAGGAAGAAGGGTGGAGGTAAAGCCACAACAGACATCCACTAGTTGCTGCAGCCAGCATGTTGGACAGGCAAGAGCGAGTCCATCATGGGCCATCCTCTGTATCTGCCCAGTCTTGTCTGCAACAGTAGTGCTTTAGAAAACATCTGCTTTGTTTAAACCCCAAACTTTGTCTGCTTTCCAACTCCAAATGTAGAAAGAAACCCCAACACTTATATAGTCCCTAGTAATTGCTTAAATATTAATGATTTTAAAGATTATTTTTTTTAATTATAAATCTAGAAACTCAGTTTCTTCAGATTCAATATAATGGTAATATGCTAATTGTATTTATAATATTCCCAATCTTGTACTCATTCATCTTCTTTCCATATAAATAAGTTACATGTGTGTTTTAGTAGAAACACAAATCCCCAAGTAAAACTCATGGGATACTGCTTTCAGTTGGAGTTGATACAGATTAATTCTAACTATTAATTTTGCAGGAGAAATGTTAACTTTATGTTAACTTACCCATGCACTTGCTATGAAAAATTAGAGAAAGACCCCTTTTAAAACTGCAGAAATCCATAAATGTGACATTTGGTAACAGCCTGCTGGCAGGAGTTTTTTAAACAGTCAGCATTCTAATGGACTCAATGAGCTTAATCATATACTGTCTACTTTTTCCTTGATTTCATTATGCTTTATATCAATGAGACAGAATGTTAGCATATTGCTAGACGAAGCACATTCAAAGTATATCACCTATCAAATTAAGAAAAATATAATTATTTGAAGTAAGGGAGTTTGGTTACATGAGATTAAAATTGGTAAAGTGTGTGTNTATAAAAATTTCTTTTGAAAAAAATTACAAAATTTAGTATTTTCAGATTCTCCTCTTGCCTCTCTTCACTAGTTCAGCTTGGTAATAGTTCAGGTGGCAAGTCCTCATTTCTTTCCAGTTCTTCCTTAACAAAAAAATCTATGGGGTTATGTCAGCACAGAACTGAAGTGAAACAGCAGTAAATTAGACCCAGTGGAAATGGATGTGAAGACATCTGAGCTGAAGATCACAGGGAAAGGAACATTGAACAGCCATTGAATTCACCAAAGAAGGAACAAAACAAAAACTCCTAAGTCAGATCACACAACTGTGGGACTTCACTAATTACTCGTAAGTATAGAAAGGAAGCACTTGAAAGGAACTTCTTTGTATCAAATATTCTCACAGTGGCTTATAAAGAAAATGGAGCAGAGAATCATTGCCACTATGTCATGAATATTGTCTTTCAAGATCATAAGTTTGATCAGTTCCTTTTTTCTCCCTGCTCTTCCCTGAAAATATTTTCTTCTTGCACTAAGTAATTTTTCACTTGGATGAAACTTTCTTACACAAACTTGATATTTATGAAGAAAGGGAATTTTCATGTTGTGATGAGCTATGTAGGTCTATTAATTTTAGGAAGTATTCACAGAAAACTGAATAAACATATCTGGCAAGATATTTTCACACAAGATAAATCGTGCAATAGTTTTTTTCTTTTTAAAATAAAAATTGTTTAGTGCAACCTTTCTTTTGGGCATTTGCTTTGCTTGCTTGTTTTTCCCTAATTTTTACTCCTCTGGCATTTGTTCTTTACTTTCTCAGCCTCCCTTGGGAGCAGGTGATAGAGCCAACACCCAGCAGTACTGAATGTACAGTATGAAAAATTAATGCTAATCTCTAGCTTTCTATGCCTCTCATAAGGATGCTATATCAAATTTCTCACATTTTAAGTCATTGATATTAAAAAAAAAAAGCATATGTTCATTCTCTTCTGCACTTCCCTGTGTGTTTTTCTCTCTGGCTGGTGAGCTGAAAAACTCCCTGAGCTGTGTTGACCATGTCAACTAAAGCTTAATCAGCACTAATGGAACATTTAACAACTATGACATATTTTGATAACTACATTAGCCCTGTAAATTTAGTCTCTCAGTAAATTGGACCAAAGATGCTTACAGAGTTCTTGGTACTGACAAGAAATGTGAAAGGTATTCAAAATCTCTTGGGCCATAGATTTGATTTGTAACATGTTGACAGAGCATATCATATTGTTGATATCTACAGTACAGTAGGCAAAGGCAGAAATTTGGGTTCAGGCCACATCCCAGACCCTAAGACCAAGCATCAAAAGCTATAGCACTATGAAAAAAGGGATCCTTGTCACCCAGTTCAGCAACTCAGTTGCAATCTACCATATAATTTGGATCAGCAAGGTTTTTGGCTCTGAATGAATCTTACTGAGAATAGTATTGCTGAGACATGAAAAAGCATTTGAAAAAAAAATTATATAAGAAAAGAAAAAATGAAAAATAAGTAGCAGCTCAAGGCTACAATAAAAATGTTCTGCCACAAAAAGTTCTAAGTCAGTAAGTTAAAAAAGCAACAAAACTGCAGAGAATCTTCAGAGACTGCAGTTCCGCATTGTCACGGCACAGCCCCTTCCAAAAAAAAGCAGAGAGTGATCCTTCCCATCTGACTGACAGCTCTCTAGACAGAGAATCCTCTTCTAGCATCTTACCAGCAGGAATCAGTGTATTAATGCTTAAACTAGCCGCTCATTAGCCATAACTATCTTCTGTGTGTTGGCTAATACACAATTACTTTGTTATGTATATATTCTTGCACAGTGTCTGTTTAAGATAAATGAAGCCAAAGCATAAGTAATCAGAAGGGGAGGGTTATAGCTGGATTTGCAGTGAAGGTACTTAAATGCTGGGTAATATGCAAAAGAGTTCTTTTATAGCTTCATCAGGCATCTCTACTAGTACCAGTCCAATGACCATGTCATAGCTTTAATTAAAAAAATGTGCTTAAATTAATTCCACAAAGTGATAAATTCATGAATATACTGTAGGAACTTAGTGAAAGGTCTCACATATTTGCCAATTAGAAAAACTTCACCAACACTGCTGCCAATATTATGAGCTGAAAATTGTCAGTAGATAGTTTTAGTTTTCTAACAAGGGGGCAAAATGCTAGGAAAGCATTTATGATCACAGTGATGGCATCTTTTTGATAGTGTCCTAGTAAAGCATTTTCCTGTTTGTGATGTTGGGTTTTCTCAGGCAGCATTCGGTGCAGATTGCTGGTCAGATCATCAGTTAGAGAGCAGTACATCTTTCAAATACAAAAATATAGAACACAAGAGGTCTTGAATATGTACTATGGAATGTGCCAGAAAAGTATATCTGTTTTGTCAAAGATGGCTTTTGGGATGGTTCAATGGAAATGGCAGATTCATCAGTTCACTATTATATGTATGTACTTCATAAGGTGGCATAAAAGATTTTTATAAACCTTCTCAGCACACTGTTTAAGGAAACACAAGGAAAGTTTTCTGGAGGATGAGCTATGCACAGGAAGGACTTTCAAGCAATAAATTAATATCTGAGGGGGGAGAAGAAGGATGGTGGAGAGTCAGAATTGTTGCATTTGTTTTCCCAAGTAACTGTTAATAGACCCCTGCTTTCAGGAGACGGATGAACACCTGCATGCCAATGGGAAGCAGTGAATGAATTCCTTGTTTTACTTTCCTTGTGGATGTGGCTTGGCTTTTGCTTTGCTTATTAAACTGTCCTTAACTCAACTGTGAGTTTTCTCACTTTTACTCTTCTGATTCTCTACCCTGTCTTGCCATGGGGGAAGCGAGTGACTGTGTGGAATGAAGTTTCCAGCTGGAGTTAAACCATGACAATCCTTAAAACCCTACTGGTGTTACTGAAAATTGTCAAATAATATTAGGAAGAAAGGCAAATTCCCAGCAGAAACATCTGAGAGTTTATGCAATTCTCCATTTTCCACCTCTGATGGAACAACAACTGTAATTGAGTCGGTAGCAAACTGCAGCATCATCTACTATGCTGTAGACTTTTGAAACCATGAAACAGATGTTATGGTAAAAGGCTAAGCACTACTGATACTTTTTCGAAAATAAACAAATCTGTGGGCTAGAATCTAATCACAGGAGATTGCAGCTCTTCACAGTTACACATTAAATGAGGGTCCACAGTAACTGAAGAACACATAGGTCACCTACCTTCTCAAACTGAAATCTGTCCCATCACAGTATTGTTGGGGAAAGCTTTGCTGCAGATCTCTACAACAAAGTGATCCACAGAATATTGGTGGTGGCATGATTCACATGACTTTTTTAAGCCACAAAGATTCAAGGGATATGAACAAAAGCAAGATCTGTGAGTATCAGTTAATGGACGACTTTGGCCCTTTGACTATACTATCTATACTATACTATACTATCTATCTATACTATCCTAGAAATCTGTCAGGATTTCTTGGGGAAAGCTTCACTGCATTGAACTATCCAGATTTACTTGCAGACTGTTCACTTATGTCACTTATGACAGCAACAAGCTCTAAATAATCAACAGTGCGAGGCTGTTGGGCTTCAGTAGGGCTTCATTGTTCTGCTAGTATGACTGCTGTGAAGAAAACTCACATTTAGGCATGATGCTATGCAGCCTACACCCTTTACTGTAGATGGTGGCATACTTGACCTACAGAAACTCTGAGCTGACCTAAAAGACATAGACCAAGATGTCCCTGCTAGCACAGGACTGCTCCTAGTGCAGGCTGCAGACCTCATTGCTAGCTACTTTGCATCATTAAGCATCTCAACATGCCCCTCAGCATAAGGCAAACAGTGATCCTGTCCCTGCCTCTCCCAGTTGTGTGTACTGGTAATACAGTACGAAAATCTGTAGACAAATTCTCCCCTCTCACCACTCTCATAATTATGAAGCCATGGAGAGGATAGCAGAAGATGGTGTAGCTTTAGAGAGATTAAATCAGCACATCTGGAATTAAAAGGGCATCAAACAAAAAGCCTTCAAAAAATGTTAATATCTGGTTGTCATCACTCTTCTTCATGGTTGTAATACTTGGACAAATGAACACTTTTCACTTCAAACCTTCCGGCCAGTTCCATGTGAGTTATTTTTCTGCTCTCAGTGATGTTAAAATGTATAGCACAATATGATCCCAAGCAGTACTGAGGCAGTGTTCCTCTGGGACTGAGCTACACTGGTCCATGCATCTAATGCTTATCTCAGAAAAATGATTGCTTAGAGCAATTTTCTTATTTTAAAATGTGTGAACAGCTGAGAGGTCAGCCAATGAATTGTTAACCAGACATGCTAAAAAGCTGTCCTGGTTTGGACAGTTGTGGGCATTACCAACTGACGAGAGATGTGATAGAGAAACAACAACACAGCAATTTATTAATTACAAAACCTTAACCCGACAATAACACAAGAAAGGAATAACCCCTTTGCTGCTCTGGACTGGCTGCTGGGCTGTGGAGGGAAAGGAAGAAACGCTGCTTCGTGGACGGAGGTGTTGCAACTGGGTCCCCACTCCGGAGCTGCTGAAAAATAAAGAGAATGAAAGGAAATCCCGGGGGACCCCAAAGGGAAGAGATACCACTGCTTCGAGCTGCATGGTCCTCAGCACTGCACTGCCTCTGCTGTTGGTCCAGCCATGCTGCTGCCCAGGCCAAGGGAGAGAGCAGAGAGGGCAAGGGAGAAGAGCCAAGAGCCGGGAGCTGAAAGGGGAGTTGAGACAGAGCCAGGATGAAAGCCGAGCCAAAGAAAGGGGCAGGACTTCCGTGTCTGTTGCTTTTATAATGCCCTGTTCTCGCATTTTCTTGAGGTGTGCTGCCTTTCCATTGGACAACAGTGCTGAGTGCCATCCCCTCTCCGAGACTGGCTGCCGCTGATGCCTGGAGGGGCCCCGAGGTGCTGCCCATCAGCGACACCCCCGGCTGCAGCCTCAGGCAATCGGTGCCATGCTGCCCCAGCCATGGCCCCAGCTTAGCACGGGCCAGGAGCCGCAGCCCAAGCAGCAGCAGTGGTGCTCCTGTCCCCGCTCATCTGTCCTTCTCTTAGAAAACACATGAAAAAGGTTCAAAGCACTCTCTGCTCCTGCCATGGACCGGGCAGCCTGGGGCGGGGTGTCATGGGAAAGCCTGGGCAGGCACGTCAGGTCGCACCTGCCGCCCTAGGAGAGAGAAGGGAAGAGGAAAAAAGGTTTTAAAAAGAAAACATTTTTCCCCACCCCATAACAAAAGCAAACCTTCAGCTGTGTAGCATTAGCTCTACAACATGGGATATTGCAGGTAAAAGATGATCTGCTGTCCAGTGAATATGAACTGATACTGTGAAAACAAATGAGCAGAACTGAATGACATTGTGCAGCACAGAACACAGCAAGTGAAGGCAGGAGACTTCCTGTCATGCATGTAGTTATTTTGATGGAAGTATAGTCATACTTCAAATTTTTTACCAAATTATCCATAAAAGGAGAATCATCATATGATTAGCTAATGGAAGACTGGCAATAGCATTTTCTGCATTTCTCATTAAGATGAGTTTTGAAGGATATGAAATTGAGCATCTTTATTTTCTTCTGAACAGAACATGTAATTGGAAGGCTGATATAAAATAATACAATGAGATTTGTTTCTTTTAATTCTATGAAAAGTGCCATTGGAGATATTGACTGGGGAGGCTGAGATCCTTTGGTCAAAAAGTTTGAAATATTTCGATTTACCATGAGGATTTTTTTCAGGAAAGATGCAATCTACTCTGCTTTCATCTTCTCAGAGAAGTGGAATATATGGTGGTTGCTACAATATTTTTTCATCACATTTCTCTGTTAACTTTTTTACCTTAAAAACATATAATACAGAAAATCGATATATATTTAAAATTCTAGAAATATATTTTCAAAGAAGAGAAAACTATGTGTGGATGATTTCAGCACAAGGTTTTCAATAATCTTTGGATTTCCATGCACTAGTCTTTCACAGCTAATTTCCTTTCTATGAAGGAATCAATGTAAGCATTACGTTAGGACAAAAAAATAAAAAAATCAGATTCTCATTCATTGATGCCTGTTATTTCCTGGTCCATGAACACCAATATCCATTAAATAAGATTCATACTATACTATACTTTGCCTTTTCTTTCTCAGACTGAATTTTAACTTTTTAATGTCGAGGTAGCAGAGTGGGTCCCTTGGGCAGCACATCACACAAAAGGCTTGGTTCAAGTCTAATCCAAGATCACAAAATCACAGAATTAACAAGGTTGGAAAAGACCTTCAGATTATCGAGTCCAACCTATTACTTAACACCATCACATCAACTTAGTGCCACATCCAGTGTTTTTTTAAACACTTCCAGGGACAGTGACTCCACCACCTCCCTGGGCAGCCCATTCCAATAGGAAATCACTCTTTCTGTGAAAAATTTTTCCTAACATCCAGCCTAAACTTTCCCTGAGGCAGCTTATGAATATGTCCTCTCATTTTTTCACCAGTTGCCTGGGAGAAGAGATCAACCCCCTCCTCTCAGGTAGTTGCAGAGAGCAATAATTTCTCCCCTGAGGCTTCTCTTCTCCAGGCTAAACAACCCAACTCCCTTAGCCACTTTCCATAGGGCTTGTGCTCCAGTCCCCTCACTATCCTCATTGCCCTTCTCTGGATATGTTCAAGCATCTCAGCATCTTTCTTAAACTGACGAGCCCAGAACTGGACACAGCACTCAAGGTGTAGCCTAACCAGTACTGAGTACAGGGGAAGAATAAATTCCCTTGTCCTGCTGGCCACACTATTCTTGATACAGACCAGGGTGCCATTGGCCTTCTTGGCTGCCTGGGTACACTGCTGGCTCATGTTCAGCTGGTTGTCAACCAGTACCCCCAGGTCCCTTTCTGCCTGGATGCTCTCCAACCACTCTGTCCCCAGCCTGTAGCTCTTCATGGTGTTGTTGTGCCCAAAGTGTAGAACCCGGCATCTAGACTTGTTAAATCTCACACCATTGGATTCTTCCCATCTATCCAGCATGTCAAGATCCCTCTGGAGAGCCTTGCTGCCCTCTAAAAGATGAACATTTTCTGCCAAATTGACGTCATCTGCAAATGGTGGACTCAATCCCCTCATCCAGATCATCAATAAAGCTATTAAACAGGATTGGACCCAACACTGATCCCTAGGGGCCACCACTAGCTGCCAGCCATCAACTGGATGTGACACCATTCACCACCACTCTCTGGGCCCGACCATCCAGCCAGTGCTTAACCCAGCCCAGAGTGCACCTGTCCAAGCTGTGGGCTGCCAGCTTTCCCAGGAGTTTGCTATGGGAAATGGTGTCAAAGGCTTTGCTGAAGTCCAGGTAGACTCGATCCACAGCCTTCCCCTCACCTACCAGTTTATGACCAATTACCTGGTGATAAAAGGAGATCAGGTTGGTAAAAGGAGATCAGATTAGTGAAAGATGATAATCATGAGAAAAAATGTCTAGGATTTTCTTACTATGTTAAATTAAAGCTGCAGTTTCTGTCTTACTACTTGAAACAATGTTTGGGGAAACAAACACGCCTGGTTGCCAATCTTGACATAGCTTTGTCCAGCTGTCCTAAACCCATTTTCTCGTATACAGAAAGACAATATTAGATTAAACAAAAATGCCTTCTTAGGGGGAATAATAGACTTTAAGCACACATTTATAAAGTATTTTGAAGACAAAAATGCCATCATTAAGGGCAAATATTGATGATGTTACAGCAGTTATTCTATTTACAGCACAGGTAACTCACAAACTCAGATGGTACCCTGGAGTAGATATTGTAGACGTAGTCTTAGTGGTAGGAAGTTCTTGAACTTCCATCTAAAATTTTATCAGTATGATCCTTTGTGAATTTGCATTGCTTATTACATCATGTAATTAGGAATAATGCAAAGAACTTTGGTTCTCCCAGACTTTGATTTTGTTTAAATAAATTTATAGTGTCAAAGTGAGGGGAAACACCTTGTAGAATAAATCCAAAACTTATCAAAGCAAATGCCTTTCAGGGCAGGATTTGATAGCTCTGAATTACCAGCTCAACGTCACAATAAAACCAGTTGTGTGAGTTATCATCTGGACATGATAATCCTTATAAAATTTAATAATCTTAATGAAGAGGAAAGATTGCCTGAGCATGCAGGTGTACAAACAATGGTCTACTCTTGACCTAGCACAGAAGGAGGAAATTGTCAGCACATACCAGATCTGTGGCCCAGGTAAAAAAAAAAAAAGAAAAGAAAAAAAAAAAAGAAAAATTCTAGGGAGACTTATAATACCCATTCTGATGAAACTTTTCATGTGTTTTTGTTTCAAGAATGAGAATTTAAGGAAAGATAGGCTGATCAATTATATATATTATGTATTATCGTTTACACAAATAAAATGCTTAATAAGCTTGATATTTTTAACTTGGTTTGTTATTTTAGTTTTATTTTGGTATTTCTGTAAAAAAACAGAAAAAAGGTTTTCTTAATATTCTCTCACCATTATATCAGTTTTCCAGGAGAAAATAATTAAGTAGCAGAAGTGATGTGTTTTCCTGAAATTATTCTTGAAATTTACAATAATAAGAGGAGCTATAGATAAGATGTAATGTCTCCTCGGGCATTATAGGAGATGTAATGCATCCATTGCCAGCCACAGCCCTTATTTATAAGTTCTTGGAATAATAAATCGCTGTTTTTCTGTAACAAAGGATTGTACTCTCATTGCACATTGTTTATATAGATGTAGCCTGGTACAGACTATTAATTAGAAGATTGATTCTAAAGCTCAGAGGAATTAATTCTGGAGAAACTTCCAAGTATGAGGAGTGGAGGAACCAACCTGCATATATTAAAATAAATGATGTTAAATTTATGCTTGGGGTTAGGTGAGCAGCTAAGGTGGAAACTGTCTAGTAAATCTCTTCTTTTTCCTATTTCAAACTATGTTCCTGTTTGATCTTTATCCTATGCCTAATATATTGTTTGCTGGTAGCCAATCTTCAATACTCAAAAAGATAAATGCATGTAGAAAAAATAATATAGCTTTGTGCTACCTGGTTTTAGGTATCTAAGAGTTAGCATGAAATAGCTAGTCTCATTCTTATAAAGGTGTCACAAAGCTTGTTTTTACTGTCTGTGTAGACTACTTTCAGAAACAGTCATTAATTAGCTGACTGATTTATATATTTGCCTGGCTTTGATACATCAAACATAAGACACTGCTTGATAAAAATATCACTAATTATATATGAATATGCATTATTTGAAGTCTATTTGAATAGTTTTTATACTTAAAATCAATAAAATAGACCTTGAAGATATGCTGATGTTGAAGCATTTTGTCCCATTCACCTTATCAGTTTATAATCAGATAGAGATAGGTCCCCTATAATGTGGGAAAAAGAAAATATATATGAGAAATATGTGGATTCAAATCTAGGGGATTCTGCTATTTTGTTGTTTCTTTAGCATCTTCTAGAAAAGCATAAAATGCTTCATTATGCAAGGCTTTCCAACTCAAAGACTTCTTAAGGACCTACACTTTTGAATTCAGCAAGATGATCAGATTTTGAATCATCAGGATCGGTGGTCATGGCACAAGTTCCTGAATATCATCTACTAGCTAGGGTTTTTTTGACCTTTATGATAAGTTCTGGGTGCACTTACATGTGCAGCAGTGTAATAAAGAGTGCATCTAGTGCTGTTTTCACTTCAGCAAATGTTCATGAATGAGACTGGTTTCTGCTCACAGATTTTTTATTGTGGAAAATTATTTTGCCTTGAACAAAATCTTTCCCTTTTCCCTGCCTGCATGCTTGTACTGTTCCTTGTATTTCTATATCTTTATGCTTATACTGGCTTCAGTCATTAACTTTATAAGAAAACTAGAAATGGTCAGCTAAAACTTCTTTAAACTGTAAAAGGGATTTGTCTATAAAACATACATTAGCTCTATGTCTAAACCTATACATTGTTTGAAAATGTTAATCTTCACGAATTCAGCTTGTTTACTTACTAAATAAGAGTTATCTTTTTCATCTTATAAGAGTTTCTAGCTCTCCAGTAAAATATGAAAATTTAGAAATCATAGCAGACTCTCTAATTTTAGGGAAGGATATGCATTGTTAGAAATGCATTTAAAAACCTACAGATGCTTGATTACAGTTTTGAGGGGCAATGATATTGTAAAATTGTAGGTGTTTTAACATTTATAAAAAGCCTAAAAGTTATGATGGGCCAGTATGTATTCAGACAACAGTGTAATCAGCATCAATAATAAAAGCCGAAATTGTCAGGTGTTTAAAACCATAAAATATTCTTTTTAAACTCAAAACATTTTCAACATAAAAATTATACTAGATTGTGTTTTTATTAACCCAGCCCTGATTTATACAACCTATTTCCACATCAGCATAACTCTTTTATTCTAAATAGACCCTAGTGTAGATCTATGGAGAAATGATGTAATGATTATTGGTATTAGAGAATCCTACCTGACTGCTATTTACCATAGGAACACCTCTTTTTTTCCATGCTTTGTGTACTGAAGGTCGATGTTAGATATGTCATTACCTTACACATTATTTGGAATAAATATGGATACTTGTGAAAAGGAATGACTGAAATACCATTCCTCTGCATAGTGACTGATTTTCACAGTCTGTTCTTCGAGATTAATTCAAAATTACTGACAGTGATCATTTATGCATGAACATTGTAGACAAACTGCATTATGCAGCTGACTGCTTAGCTGGTATACACTGTGAATCCAAAGTGTATTTGACAGTACTTGGAAAATTATTTTTGAAACTAATTGCAAATTAACAAATCATAAATATGTATATGCTGCACACTTCTGTGAAAAATGTCTTTGTTTATATTTGGGCTAGAAAGTCTAACCCAGTCCTTACTGAATTTTTCAAATTTCTTACTATGTACTGACTTCAGTGATAGTTTTGTTCTTCCAAACTATCTTCTTCACTTAAAAAAAAAACAAACAACACCTCACATTCTCTGAAAGTTCCTCTTCCACTTTCATTTGGCACAAGCTACCCCTTGTATTTGTGTAATAAAATAACTTTCTTAAATCATTTAATACCACAATCTCTCTTTTAGCTGCTTTACTCAATCATGATTCAGACTGAATAACTAAGTGCCTTTTCAAAAGTAATTCTCTATTAGAATTTATTAATATTAATTATTTTGGAGACTGAAAATCCACTCAGTACATTTAAAAGCATAGGAAGATTTAGATTTTCAGACAGCTGGAGATCAAACAGAGTTTAAAGAGAGCACAACTAAATATTTTAAAATTTTGAATTTAAATTCAAAATAATTAGATTTTTCCCTGAATCAGGTTTTCAGGGTTTGTTTTGTTTTTTTTTTTCTCTCTCCAATGGGTGCTGATAGGTTTTATTTAATATAACTCTTACCCTGCTTTTGCTGCTTTTGTTGTTTCAGTCCTGAGTGATTTTTTGCAGTGCTATACAAAACCCAGCATATTTCTTTAACTACAGAGATTTGAAATGTTTCAAACTCATGTCTGCCAAGAATAATTCAGCTGAAGTGTATTTCTTGGAACCTGGGTGGAATGGGTTCATGCAGCCTTAGGCTGATAGAATTAATTTTGTCTGTCTCAAGCTGTGTAACAGTCAAGGTGAAGAGTTGAGAATTTAAGGTCCTAAAGTCAGTGAAGAGAGATGGCAAGTGGCATGTCCTGACTGGGTTTTATCTTAGCCTAATGGAAATATTTAAGATAGGTGGGTAAATTGTTTTCTGGGGCTATTTATTTTTTTATATGAGCAATAGGAGGAGTCTAACTGACAGACTGAGAATTGGCACCTCAGTGGCATTTTCCCTGTAGAGTCTTCCCCAGCATTCTAGGACAAATATACATTTTCATTATTCCCCAAGTATTTTCTTAATTGGAGCATTTTTCATCTTGATGGAATTCCTGAAGTAACAAAAAACACTTTCCTACCATTTTTTTTTCTTCAAATAACTATAGTTTGTGGGGTTATTTTGTTTTGTTGTTGTTGTTGTTGGTGGTGGTGGTGTTTGATTGGTTGATTCTTTTTTTTAACTCTGGTCTTTCTCAGTTTCTTAAGAAAATACAAAAATCACATTTTGTGATCAATTTCTTCCTGAAGTTTTCTGGGCTTTATTAGTGAATGAGAAAATTCTCTCAAAATGGAACATTTGGAGGAAAGAAAATACATCCTTAAAATAAAAGGGTTTGAGAAAGAAGTTACTTTTTTTGGATACTCTTCAGCCATGTATAAAGAGGCAATGCTGTTCTGGTAAGAAAGTCTTGGTGTCACCATCCACAAAAGAAAATGTTGATGAAAGGACTAAGAATGAGCTTTGTGGTGCTGAGGATTAATTATGTATGATATGAATGTTGGGAGGAGGATCACATGAAAGGGTATCAGCATTGTCACATAGAGGCTGCAACTTACTCTACAGAATAATTCAAGAAAAGTTATATTAAAGTACTCACAGAGCCATATCTTTGAACTTAAAAATCTATGACTAAAGTAAAAGTAGTGACACTTCCATGACACTTCAATTAGACTAAAAATCTATTGGCTGTTACATCCATGCTATCGGAAACCGTAAAGAAATGTCCATGAAAGATTTTACAGCACAGTTCTAGGCAACATAGCATGGTGAAGAAAATAATTACTTTCATCCTAATATGCATAACATTAATTCAGTTAGGACAGAAAGAAAGATTCTTAGTAACCACAGAAATCATTACGTTTTTATTCTGAATAGAATTTCATGTAAATACCATTGGGAACTTGTCTGACTTGAATGAATTCTAAATCAACTTTTACAAATAATTTTTAAACTTCAAATGCAATGCTATTTCCTTCTATTCCTTTTTAATAGCTTTGCATGAAAAGGTGCAGATACATCACAGTTAAAACATATGCCTTGTAAATCATTACCTCATTGTATCACTGTAGGTGATTTCCATGCATCCAAATAGGTAACATCTAGGACTAGAAGTCCTAGATTTGGTCCCTATCCAGAGGATGACTTAGACATCTTAGTGGGAATCAGAGCAGTCACGTTGTTGAGCAGCAAGCAGAAAAGCATTTACAGCTAGCCAAAAGGGTAAGGCACACATGGTTTATCCTACATTTTATATTCACATTAATCTGTGTTAGCAAAAGACATTTCTACTGCTTTGGTATGGCCCAGGATGAAGGCTTTTTGAAGACAGTTGTTTTCAGGATTAGAAACTACAGGATTAGTATTACAGCATTTAAACACTAGAATTAGATTTTAGTCACAAAATTTGAATGACCTAGATTCTACGAGATAGCCTGACAAAACTGACTTGAAGAGTGCTGAGTGTTATTTATGACTGGCATCATTAGCAGCTCATCAAGTCATGGTAGGAAAGCGGAATAGAGAGGTTGACAAAACAGAACGAGAGAGATGATCAAGAGAGAGCTTCGTTTGGTGGTGACCAAGGGCAAGGACTAAAAGATTTTTCAGTTAGGGAAGATGATTTACATTACCAATTGGTCTGCATATCTGAGCTAAGACTGGAAAGGCTGACTTGTTGTGATGGTAGTTCTTATATTTAACGGTCTATCAGACCAGTGTTAGGACTGAGATCAGGAATAGAATTTGATCAAACAAGAACCAACAGGAACAAATGCAGTACCATAAGGGTTTAGTCTTCCTGGGAAAATGAAAATAAAATATAAAATAAAATA
>VYZS01035876.1:0-15589 GCA_013400695.1 Neodrepanis coruscans
CAGAATAAATCTGTGGCAAGGTTAGTAGGGAACTGAACCATCCACAAATTCAAATCCTAAATACTAGACTAGATTTTTCCTCCAGACAAGTATCAAGCAATCACCACCTTTTCCAAAGCAGCAGGAAAGTGCTCCAGAATATAAGTTCTCCAGCTATCTTTGTCTGATCTACAGTCCCACAGAAATCTAGATGGACTCCTGATTACGCTTAAACATGTAAAACAGAACAGAGAATCAAGGAGTCAGTTCTCGTTGGATGTTCTGTGTGCTACTGCTAGCAAAGTAGGGAAAATGAGCTTTCTGTTAGTTAGGCAAATGATTTCAGTATTAGGCTAAGGGCTAAAGTAACTTACCATGTACCACAGAATACTCCAAAGTTTGTCTGTTATAAATACAAAGATGAACTTTACCTGCGACTGCTGTGCAGAGAAACTTAATGTTCTATACACAGTTGCAAAACACACAAGGGAGCAGAATACAGGAACACTTCAACAAATACTGTCCCACCTCACCTTTTAAGCCCATCTTGTATCAAAAAAACGGTAGAATACTTCAAATCCTTCCACACCTAAAAATGATGTGATTCCATTTTTCAAGACTTCCCTACCTACAAGCAACAACCCTGAACAGGTCGTGCTACAACAGACGCCATACTTCATGCTCTCTGGAAGCCTTTCTTTGAAATTTTTCAATCTTCCATGGTTCAGGNTCCACTATTTAAAAAATAGTAAATATTCGTTCATAATGCAATTAGTATGGAAAAATGCTATTACATTAATCCTAATTCAATGCTATCAGCAAGGACAAAAAAAAAGTGAGATAACAGCACACGACTTCTTCAAATATACAGTGCACTTTTAGGAACATGTGATTCAAATATTGCTACCAGTGATTCATGGAAGGTTTTATTTCAAAGAAATAAAGTTGAACAACGTTTGCTGCAACAAGCCCATGACCAGTTTGAGAACAATGGTTAACACATCTAGCCATGCTTAGAATCAAAATTCATGCGAGACCAAGATGAAAAAAAGAGTACCATCCAAAGTACATCCAAAAGAATATCTCCATGAAATTAATTCTTTCCAAATGGTTTCCAAGTGATCTTTCTTCACTTACTTTGCATTGCCTGGGTGGCATAGTAACAAATTAACACTGTTGGATTTTTAAACAACAGTAGAAAAAAGGATGATTTTTCCTCCAAGGCAACTCACTGGGCCTAGAAGGGAATATATATCTCCTTATTAAGTAGCTAAGAAATGAGACAAATATAATCCTATTTTCCTCCTACAGTTGTTATTGTCTTAAGAAAAAAAATGTTACTTTATGTCACTAGCATGTAAAATTTTTGTAGGAATCAAAAGGACAAAAGAAAACAAAACTTCTGCTGGACACCATTTTGTCCAGCTTTGCTGATACTAAATCCAAGCATTTGATCACCTCTTCCTCTACTGTGCCTACCCAGTACCATGTACACTGTTATCCCATTTCATAGAGGGGCAAGGAGGCATAGAAAAACCAAAGGATTATTCAAATTTGCAGAATAAATCTGTGGCAAGGTTAGTAGGGAACTGAACCATCCACAAATTCAAATCCTAAATACTAGACTAGATTTTTCCTCCAGACAAGTATCAAGCAATCACCACCTTTTCCAAAGCAGCAGGAAAGTGCTCCAGAATATAAGTTCTCCAGCTATCTTTGTCTGATCTACAGTCCCACAGAAATCTAGATGGACTCCTGATTACGCTTAAACATGTAAAACAGAACAGAGAATCAAGGAGTCAGTTCTCGTTGGATGTTCTGTGTGCTGCTGCTAGCAAAGTAGGGAAAATGAGCTTTCTGTTAGTTAGGCAAATGATTTCAGTATTAGGCTAAGGGCTAAAGTAACTTACCATGTACCACAGAATACTCCAAAGTTTGTCTGTTATAAATACAAAGATGAACTTTACCTGCGACTGCTGTGCAGAGAAACTTAATGTTCTATACACAGTTGCAAAACACACAAGGGAGCAGAATACAGGAACACTTCAACAAATACTGTCCCACCTCACCTTTTAAGCCCATCTTGTATCAAAAAAATGGTAGAATACTACAAATCCTTCCACACCTAAAAATGATGTGATTCCATTTTTCAAGACTTCCCTACCTACAAGCAACAACCCTGAACAGGTCGTGCTACAACAGATGCCATACTTCAGGCTCTCTGGAAGCCTTTCTTTGAAATTTTTCAATCTTCCATGGTTCAGGGCAACTTGAAAGGTTCTAGGAAGACTCATAAGCCACCTGCTGCTCTGTAGACACTGGTCACAGACCACCTCACCAAATCAGTACTGGATCAACTAAAAATAGTTACTTAAGTGGGACAAACTGTTACATAATGTGCTTCCTTTTGACACAACTTCCTTTTCTTCATAGAGTAGTTCTTGTCTTGAGGAACTGATAATCCAAAATGAAGGACAGAACTGAATAGTATGCATAGAAATTATTCCCCTTAGGCTTTTCAAATCTGTCTAGAGATCTAGCAACAAAAGCATGAAGTAGCTGAAAGCAAGGAAACTGCAAGGGTAGTGGAAACCTACCAGAACATGTGAAAACTTTGTAGACACTGGACTTGTTTTTGTTCCTGAAGATGGAAGGTTTCAAAAAAGGACTCTGTAAACCCAATCTCATGTACCACAACCCTTGAAAAATTATTTTAAGACTAAGTGATGCAATATTTTTTAATCACACTTGAAAAAAAGAATTTCAAAAAACCCAAACCAACGAAGTAAAGAAACACCTGCAATTCTCTACACAAAGAATTCAGCAGCAGCCCAATTCTCTACGCTAATTCAACGTTTCAACTTCAGTCTTCTGCTTGCATATATGAATCAGAAGTTGGATCTATTATTAGGAAGGAAGAAGTACCAGAAGTGGACAATAGCAACAACACTTTTAGCTCCTTCATAAGGTATGGGGTATCTTTCTTGCACTAGTGAGAATCTATATTCTTACTGCTCACTTTAAACTTATCATGCACACATTCTTTGAAGATCTTCTCTTTCTGTCTACATGTTGAGGTCATGTTTCCATTTTAAACACACTGCCTTTGTGTAGGATGTACTCCTCCTTCTGCTTAAATCAATCATTCAAATTGAAGAAAGCATCTAACTTAATCAGGAGTTCAGTTATAGCTTCCAACTTCTCTAATAATTTCCAAGCAAACTGTATTCACTTACAGGATTTCAGACCAAATGTTCATCTTTATTAATATATTAATAAGTTAACATAAGAGTCCTGACCTCAGGATTGACAATTTAAAAAAACACTTGTCAGTGTTGCTGAATTACAGGTTTCTTTTTGTGCCAGGCAGAATGATGCACACAGAATGGAAGGGTTCTCAAACTATCTTCCAAATTTGAGTGTTCCTTCTTCTATAGCAACACCACAAAGCCTGACAATATTTTATATATAACTAGCAACCAGAGCTTAAACATTAGATCATGCTGCATCCAGCAGAATAAAATACCACAAATTTGGTCATTAAAGAAGGGATTAAAGGCACCCAAGTCCCTCCAAGAGATTCAGAACACACTGCAAGTTATTGCCAGAGCAGGAAATTGCTTACTGTCTTATCTAAGGCCCAGTCACATCAACAGCTACATCTGCTGCAAAGGACTTCTCTTACTTTGAACTATTTTTCCTTATCAAAATACAGTAGGTAATACAGTCTGTAAAACCAGTCTTCTAGAGTGTAATGCAGCTATTTTATGTCGAGACCTACCACTGTTGGACTAGCATGGAAGATATGCAAGAATACATAATATAATGAACAATCAAACAAAGAAACATTTTGGCTACAATTCACTTCTGTTCAACACGAAGTATTATGTCATGATCATCTTAGAATGACAACACTATTTTTAACATACACCTAGATGACAGAGTAGTAAAAATTTCAGTTAACCATTTGAGATGTAACTCTATTAATTCAACCTCCACTACTGACAGTTTCACAAGAAGTTCTGCAAAGGTGAAAGTTTGCCCATAAAACTCAATAATTTAGGTGTCCCTCACTGGATTACTGCCACTTTAAAAAAAAAACAACACAAAAAAACCCAAAACAAACCACACAATGAAAAACAAAGCAGGCAAACAAACAGAAGAGATATGTATATATGATTCATCCCTGATTATAACTGAGAATAAATCCCAGAAATGATTCTGAAATGTGGGCTGTGGCAGACAAAGGGTCGATGGAAAAAATGTTTTGTCAAAAAAATTAATGAGGAAAAAAGAATGCAGGAAGAGATTTACTTGCAAATTCAAGGGGACTATCAAGATAAAATCTTGCAACACCCTCAGTCTTCACTATGGAACTCTGTATATACATCTATATATATAGCTTCCATAGCAACATAAATCTATAATTAGACATTTTTGCTACATGAAACACCCTGAAGAGCAACTCCCAAATAAGCTGGTTAAAAGACAGCTAAATCACAAAACCACACTGCACCAGGGAAATAATGGATCAAGATACACAACTCCCTCCAGTGCTTAAGCATAGGGGGTAAGCAGGCTGCAGTGTGGTTGCATAGCAATCAATGAAACCAGAATTTGGCCTCAATTAATAAAATCTCTATTGTTACAATAAACTAGCAAGGAGAGACATGAAAGTTACTGAACATCGGAACATATTCCACACAGTGAATAAAGATGACAAATGTTATGTACAATACTGCACAGTAAGAAGGCAGCAACAACATAGATAAAAAAGTGAAGCAGCACTTTCCTTTTTCAATCCCATTTTCAGTTATTCAATCTTTTCTCAATGAGGTCCTTCTGAGAATGTATTTTCTTCACTTTAGTCTGAAACCCAGAAATTCATCTCTTGCATTAACATTTGCCTACATTACAATTATTTGAGCAGGAACAAGGAAGGAAATAGGCAAAGAGAGACCACGACAAAACAAGCCCAAAGCAATTTCTGTTCACAGGGAACTAAAGCAAAAAGAAACAGGTATTTCATTCAATGCCATTAAAAGCAAGACTTGAGTTGCATCAGGCCAGTACCAAATTTAGGATGGAATGTTTTGGTCAGGTGCAAGCAAATTTGTTGGGAAAAACTGCCAGGCTACTCTGAAGGGAGAAATCCTGAGATACGTGAAGAAATTATTCATCTGGACAATTTCCTCAACTGAGCAGACACAACATCCAACAACAAAGATTTTGGAGTTATGTTTCTCTTTCTCTTATGCCTATTACATATCATAGAACCTATTGTGAACACAAAGATGAGAATACTCCACACTCTTTTATAAGAACTCCATGTCTGCTGGGTGTTTCTTCACAGGCTTCTCTTCTTTAAGCAACATAAGACCACAAGCTAGTATTAATCAAATTATAAAAAAAATTGAGATTGTTTATCTGAATCACATTCCTGAAACCAGTGGCAATGAATGCAATCATACAGTAAGACTATGACCTGAAGCGTTACAAGCAATTCAGTATCCAAAGGGATGGTTCATCAAAGTAAAAAGGGGAAAACCCCAGAAAGGGGTTTACATCCACCAGGATCTGATGAACTTTCATTTTAAGTATTATATAATCACACAATTATTCTGGTTGGACAGGACTCTGGTGTGTCTCTATTCAAACCTGCTCTAAGCATGTTCAACACCAAACTCAGATTAAGTTTGCTCAGGGCTTTTTGCCCAATTAGGTTTTGACAACCTCCAGGGATTCTACAGTGAAGAGTTTGTGGCCTCATCAACAGGACTAAAACTTAGAAAAGCAGAGATATTTGACACAACATAAATTTACCCACTAAGTTTTGTAGTACATAATACGCTGATTAATTGCCTCCTAATATATTTGCGCCTTTCTCTTTGCACTTCCAGGACACCATCATGCTCTTAGTGCCTTTTTACAGTATAGAACTAAGGATCAGAAAAATTGTCATTGAAAGACTGAGTGAGAGTTAGGTACCTAAAAAAATTTTGAAATCCTGTGCTAAGTATCTTGTTCAACATCACAGAAAATAGAATTGGAAAAGAATAAAACTGAGTGTCCTCCTTCTCAGCTCAAGTAAATTACTTCAGTGATCACTGAATGAAAGACGAACCTTATTCTTTCTCCTTCTTCATATCAAGAAAAGACATGGCATAAAAACATGTCAGAGTTGAATATATTTGGGATATTCAGTCCACAATCTCATTCCATATTACAGTCTGATTTTCTGCAACAACTCTTCATGTTCTCCATTCTGTTACTTGGTAAATAACGAAATTACCTGTGGTAAACCTTTCAATGCTGCAACTGCAAAAGTTCTTAAGGAGATTTTAGATTACCGTAGCATACAAAGAGAGAAAAAAAAAGTACCACTTTTTTTTGAAATTTTTTGTTAACTGGCTCAAAAAAGGACTCATTGTCACGAAAGAACCTATGTAAGAGTTCATTCTGTAAAGATAAAAAAACACCAATTGTTGAATTATAAATTAAGAACTTAATCTATTATCTCAAAATTTTCAAATATCAAGAAATGGCACAGACATGCTAGGAACCTCTGTTATGTGCAGAACGGAGAATAGACTGGTTAAGCAGATGAGCCAGGAGCCAGTGGCTACACAAACAGAGGAAAAAGAAGAGGGGTAAAAATCCCTGTAGAAGGTAACAGCAGCTGTAGTATAGATACGCATATGCAATTTCCTAAAGAAACTAAATTGGGTTTAGTTTTTCCAACCTTTGTAAAATAATCTGTATACTTAATACATAGTAATTTCTGTGGTACTTGGGGAAAAAGTTGCAGAGAGTTAGATAAACTATGAAGCATGACCTCCTGGTCTTCATCTCCTGACCAAGACAAGGACTCTGTTGCCTGAATCATCTCAAAGGTTCTGAACTCACACTAAGTTACTTGGTATGTGTCTTTCATTTTGAAGAAAACAAAGACCAAATGATGAGCTGGTACAAGGCAGACGAGACCTCTGAATTGAGAAAAAACTTGCTGATTGATACTACCTGACAATTTGGCCCAACACATTACCCAAGAGGATTTGCTTTACAAACAACCTACTTGCTCTCCCAGGAACAGTTGTCAAATGCATACACTGGTCTGCACAACCATTAGAGATTAAGCTAAAATTAAACACACTTTCATGATTTTTTAGACAAGAAAGTCATTACCATGAAGGATCTCAGTATTTCTATTCCCTTCCTTGTTTGCACTACCTTCGCTAAGATTCATTCTTGAACACATCTGAATCAACCATAAGAAGAAAGAAAAAGAATATTTTATCAAGCCTATTTACTTTCAAGCAAGATCACAAAACCTTATGTAACTGGCTAGCTAGGACAATGATATCAACCATGTGAAAATATATACCCTGGATCCACCAAAAATAGAACCCAGAAGCTCTGCAGCCAGTTAGGATGTGCATCATCTGTGCTATAATCCCATGTCAACTTTCAATTGAAATCCACTCCTGAGTATGACTTCATGTTACAAAGCATCATGTTATTCAGACACTTTTTCCTGGATTCTCGAATTCTGAGAAACCCCTGAGTACTTTCCAGGAAGCTGTTAACCTTTAATCTGTCCCTTTGGATAGAACTATTTTTCAAGCAATTACAATGGCATAGCTGTGGATAACGTCCTAAGACAGACTGGTATCTTACTTCTCCAAATTAGCTTTTTGGGTTCATTTTTTGGTGGTGGACATTGTGCTTGCTAAATCAAAATACTCAAATCTGCATTAAACCATTCAAAATCTAAGAATTTATTATTAGAAAGCAAAATTAAAATTATATAAATAACAGTGATTTACAGAAAATGGACGATCTGTGAGTATGACAAAGATTGAGGACTAAGGACTAAGAACTAAGGACTGAGTCCTGAAAATGACTAAGACTTATTAGAAGTTTTTCAGCAAATAATACGTATATCACAATAACTCAATTAGAAAGAATTTGCCATCATAAGCTACTGTTTCGATGATGAAAAGTGGAACTCCAGTCACCTGTTGAAGATGTTTGTGTTCCTGTGAGTCTGTCTGCAGCTGGGAACACTGGGAGGGGAGGAGGGGGAAGAATAGCTGTCCCATACTTGACTGGCTCTTGTTCTTCTCACTGTTCACTTTCTACTCCTAAACAACTGTCAAAAGTATCCCAGTAATTTCTTAGATGATCTTTCCCCACTTTGAAGGTTTAACAGACAGTTTGTGTCATCCTTGATTAGCAAACGCATTCGGCCCTTTTCCTGTCTCCCAGCACCCCAATTTCCAGGGCAAAAAGTAATGTCCAGGTCACTCACCCCTAACATCTGATGCAAATAATAATACTGCAACCCTTGATAATAGAGAAGGAAGGTTTTCCAGAAGAGCCATACATTGAGGGAGAGCCAGAAAAACTGAAACGAAACAGAAACAAGAGATTGTAAGTGAAAGCTACATGCACAAACTTCTCAGTGTTAATTTCATTCATTAAACTCATAGGTCTGTATTTTCATAAATATATATAAATGGAATGGGAAAACAAGATTCAAGGACTTTATTTTTAAAATATTAAAAGGAATAGCTCCTATGTGTGCAATTTTCACTTTCATCAAACTTCGCAAAAACTTTATATTTGTAATGTAAAACAGAGAGCTGGCAAAGCCCCCCACAGAAGATGCTACCTCAAATCTTTATTTACGACATCCAAAGAATAAAAATAAGCAACAAAGAAAGAAAGGCAGAACTTGGTCCCCAAAGAAACCGCATATTCTCCCCTAAACTTTCCGACAGAGAGTCCAACAAAGAGCAAATACACGCGCAACGGGTGCCGAGCGCAGCAGGGCACGGACACCAGCACTGTCCCGGGCCATGGCACCCGCGTGCACCCCTGCCAGCCGCGCACCGGGAAGCGCACGGAGCACATCCCACCCTCCCGAGCACACGCATCCCGCACGGCGTCCTGCCCCAACGCCCCCTGCACTGCCCCGGGCCGACGTGTCCCGGCCGCCCGCACCCGCGGGGCTGCTCGGTGCCCTCCAAGCCGAGCCAGTCGCCACCAGGGCCGTCCCCGCGCCTGTAGCGCCCCAGCGGCCACCGCAGGGCTGCCCCGCTGAGGGGACTCCCCCGGGGCTCTCCCTACCAGAAGGAGGTGCTTGCTCCCCTCGTTGGCCAGCCAGCTCCTCCAGGACAGCGCCATGGTGCAAGACGCCGCCGGAGCAGGACAGACGGCTGGGGGGTACCGGGCGGGCGGACGAACCCTCCTTTTCAGCCGGGCCGAGCCGCCCTCCCCTCTTCCCACCCCTCACCCCCCGCCCTGTCTTCCGGCCGCTGGGGCGTTGCGCTCCGGCCCCTCCGCGCCGCCCCCCAGCCCTGCGGCCCCGGGCCCCGGGAGCCGCAGAGCAGCCGGCCGGGGAAGAGGGGGCTCGGCGGGGGCCGACCCCGAAGGCGTAGCCTGCTCTGCCGCGGCACGGTGTGGCCGGTTCTTTGCATCCCCCCACCTTGGAATGCGCGTTTCCCCCCAGAGAATCCCGTCCGTGGGGATCCCACTCGCTGCAGCGCGCCCCCCCGGCCCGGCTGAAATGTGATACAGAAAGCGGGAGGGAGTGGGAGAGCACCCGTGCGTGCAACTGCTCCAGTTCGGGTAAAACAAAGAGGTTGTCCAAGAAACTACTGCTCAGGCAGTACATGAGGCCCTCGGAAGTTTGGAAGGAGAGGCGGCGTTATTTATCCTGTTTTACTGATCCTGCTCCATCAGGTGTCCCTGGAGGACACTGGAAGAGGCACAGTGTGCAGGCACAGTGGATGTGCAATCGAACAGCATCCAGAAGAAAAAGAGGCTATGGGCACCTTTACATCCACAGTATTCCAAGTTTGAATTGCTACACGTTCCAGTCAGTCTGCTTTTAATGGTGGTCTTCGTGTCTGGTTTGGGGTTTGGTTTTGTTGGGGGGTTTTTGTTTGTTTTTTGGAGGGAAAGTCGCACCCGATACTGATTTTTGTATTAAAAGTACTTGTTGCTGGCAGCTTTCAAACAGAGCAGCCTGATGCGTCACGGGGGAACTCCCCTTTAAATTCGGCATTGTGGTGCACAGGCTGAGACAGCAGCAGCAGCAGTGACAGCTGGCAGCAGAGCAAGGCGGATTTTCTGAGACATGCCAAGTCCAAGGAGCGTTGCTGAGAAGTCTCATCCAGTCCAGCTTGAGCTGGCTTTCTTATACCTCGGAAAGTTGCCATTTTTTGTGATTCTCATGAGCCACATACACCAAGAATCCAGAGAAAAATTGAAGACAAATACCATTTTTCTCCAGTTCTGTATAGGGATGAAGAGAGCATTTGACCCATACATGGCCCTGGCATTAAAGAATACAAGTAGGGCATGGCTTCTGTGAATACTCTTTTGGCTGCAGCAGGACCACTGTCTCAAAAAAAGTGGTAGGATTTCTGTGGCTGAATTAAGTGCTAGGTGAAATTTTGAAACAGCAGAGCAGAGGATTACAGCTATTTTGTATCACCAAATAACACTAAAAGGAGAACTAGTAAAGGCATAAATACATACTTTGGATTTAAGACTCAACCGAACCATAGTTTGGCGTCAAAGCAGCCCTAACAGCCAAAGAAGTAGTATAGTTTATCCATCTTGTTTGCTATTTCCATTTACTTCCTTGTTTCAGTTGTAAAGAACTGAAAAATTGCTTACAGGGGAGCAGACAATGAAACTTCTTTAGACAAGCATGTCAAACCTGGAATGACAGAAAATAAAACTCATAGGATGTATCGGGCCTAACAACATGAGCCTCGGCTGAAGCTGAAGCCACAGCAAGCACAAACAAAATGAAAATAATTTGCCCATCCTATGTTTGCTCATTAGAAATGTCTGTGAAGAATCGGCTTATGCAGGATTTGACTGCCCACTCGTATGAAGCTGATGACTCATGAGCCAGGACTTCGCTGCCCGGTTATGAAGTGCTATAAGGTATGTGGAGTACATGACTCATGCTCCGGTCGACGTGGATCCTACATCATATCTAGGTACAGAGAAAGAAATTTGTTTTTGTAGAAAACATCCTTATTTTCTTTCTCCCTAGAAACAGACAAGAGCTTTGAGTCATTATCCCAAGAAGAGTTCAGTGCCACACTAATGCATCTAACATTCTTCCTCCATAGAAAAGGCTGTTTGCAAGTGCCTAAATCATGTCTTCTGAGGGATCTCTGTAAGTTCTATCTTCATTCTTAGTTTTAAACCATACCGTGCTCGTAAGAGCACTCAGAAATGGCCATAGATGCTAGTTATAATGTGAATAATTAGAAGAGTTGTAATATGTCTCTTAAACATCATTTGAGCACCAGCTCATCTCTTCTCTGCTTCGTGAACATCCATCCTCTGATTATGATGGTCTTTGTGCTTTGTCCTATCAACTGGACAGAACACTTTCAAGATAGACAGACCCTCAAAGACTGAACATATAGTTTCTCTGATAATGTTAATTCTACCGCATCAGCAAAGTCACCCGGATTGCACAGTCACCTTCCAGGTCTACTTGCCATCAAGATCCCCTCAAATCTAATCTCATCCACTCAAATCAACTCTCCCAACACTTTGCTGAGTGTTGTAGTTAATGTTACAGACATGACTTAAAACTTTTATAGTGATGAAATTCTGCTTATCTACCTGAATGTGATCCAGAGTCAAATCACCTAAATTCACAGGTGTCTCTGTCAGCATATCATGACTACCCTGCAAGTTCCTGCAGTGACTGCATGTGTTGTGGGCACAACAGTGTGTCCTTCCAGTCTTGGGAATTATCTTCCACTCTGTTGCAATCTAGATTTAAGCATAAAGGCCCTTAGATTCCACATGCAACCTCTAAGGGGTTGGTCCAGCGTGCCTTCTCAGAGTATTTACCCTTAGCCCTGGTCATGGTCATGGGAGGAGAAGGTCATGGGAGGAGAAGGAAATGTTGGCATTGATTTCATTACAGAGAACGGGAAAAGTAGAGATACAATATAATAGCTGAGTGATTTGAACACTTGCCTAGTAGCAGGAGAGCTGTACCTTTCTGAAAGAGCTGAAGCCATTACATTCACATTACAGGATACTTTCCTAACCACTGCCTTTCTTTGGGGTCAAAGAAGGAAACAATCTCCAGGAATACCACTGTGCAGCCAGGAATGCGAGAGAGAGAGATCAAAAAAATCAGAAAGTTATGCTGGCCAAGTGGTAACAGCACACACCTAAGGAAGAGAGAAGATCATCTAGGAAAAGGAGATTTAAGATTTTAATTTTAATTTATTTTTTTTTAATTTTAATTTTTTGTTTCCATTGGAGAAAAAATATGAGATGAATTTCAAAATTCAACACTTCTAGGAGAAAACTGTAATCACAGGAGAAAGATTTCCCCAGAAATTAACTTTTATTTCTTGAAAACCTTCTCTTAAACTTAAGCTACATGCTGTTTCCTTTTATCATTTTTCCTACAACTCCAGCATGTAGTCACAACATAAGGGTAAAATGACAATCAAAGTGTATGTCACTCTGAAGATCTGTGCCATGTGAGTAATATCCTGTGTCATGGCATATGGCTTTTATGGCATTCCATGTTGTAACATTTCTGTCCCTTTTTGAAACTGGATCTTTACATTTGCTGCATACCACAAGATCTACTTGCTTTCTTATATTCACCCTGATGGAGGCCTCCCTAGGGTGAAATGCTTCTCCAGACTTGGATGATAGCCAAGTTTATTAATTTCAATGAAACTGCAGTGACTCATGGTAATGCTTTATTTACTGCTGCCATAGGGTCTAGGAGTATTAGGCCCACAATTCACCTTATCAGAAAGGGAAAATTTATGTCCAAAGACTTTAAATGAAAAGTCAGACAATGACAGATAGAGTTCTGATCTTCAATTCTTGTAGACAAGTAAAATGGACAGCAAGGCATGAGTCCACTGGTAACATTAGCGGCCTATGTTCTGCTCCCGTTGAACTCTCCTAAACCCAGCCATTCAGCCACTTCTCAGCTCCATGCTACAAGTTCAAAAATATGACTGGAGGTCCTACAGTATTTTGTCCTCAGATAACCTGCTGCACATTCCTGATTCAAACAAGAAAGATAGCATGAAAACTCCAATACACAGCAATATCATNGATCATCTAGGAAAAGGAGATTTAAGATTTTAATTTTAATTTATTTTTTTTTAATTTTAATTTTTTGTTTCCATTGGAGAAAAAATATGAGATGAATTTCAAAATTCAACACTTCTAGGAGAAAACTGTAATCACAGGAGAAAGATTTCCCCAGAAATTAACTTTTATTTCTTGAAAACCTTCTCTTAAACTTAAGCTACATGCTGTTTCCTTTTATCATTTTTCCTACAACTCCAGCATGTAGTCACAACATAAGGGTAAAATGACAATCAAAGTGTATGTCACTCTGAAGATCTGTGCCATGTGAGTAATATCCTGTGTCATGGCATATGGCTTTTATGGCATGTTGTAACATTTCTGTCCCTTTTTGAAACTGGATCTTTACATTTGCTGCATACCACAAGATCTACTTGCTTTCTTATATTCACCCTGATGGAGGCCTCCCTAGGGTGAAATGCTTCTCCAGACTTGGATGATAGCCAAGTTTATTAATTTCAATGAAACTGCAGTGACTCATGGTAATGCTTTATTTACTGCTGCCATAGGGTCTAGGAGTATTAGGCCCACAATTCACCTTATCAGAAAGGGAAAATTTATGTCCAAAGACTTTAAATGAAAAGTCAGACAATGACAGATAGAGTTCTGATCTTCAATTCTTGTAGACAAGTAAAATGGACAGCAAGGCATGAGTCCACTGGTAACATTAGCGGCCTATGTTCTGCTCCCGTTGAACTCTCCTAAACCCAGCCATTCAGCCACTTCTCAGCTCCATGCTACAAGTTCAAAAATATGACTGGAGGTCCTACAGTATTTTGTCCTCAGATAACCTGCTGCACATTCCTGATTCAAACAAGAAAGATAGCATGAAAACTCCAATACACAGCAATATCATTCATCACAAAAGAATGCAAGCACATAGCACATGGGGAAAATGTGTATAATAAATACAGCTGGAGTGCATTCCATGACAATGTGAGAGAAATGTCAGTTATATTTATTTTTCCAACTGTTTGCAAGATTTCCTTGAACACTTATTACGGAATTAAACCACAGATCTACAGATGTACACACAACATCTTGCACTTTTTAAAAGTTTTTAGGTCCAGTTCACCTTCCACTGAATTTATGGGCCTTTCCTTGATTTTGCTGTTAGTGGGAACCAGGTATGAGAATAGTACAGGAGTTAAAATGTATACTGAATTTATTTTAGAGATTAAAGGAACTATTATATTTCCCCCAACTGGATTTCCAGAGGTTCTTAACCAAGTCACCTTTTGTCTCTTTTTCTGGTTAACTGAGTAGTGCATTTAGTTCTTAATTCTTCTGTCCAAAACAAGCTTTCAAAATTGGAAAGATTTTAGAAGATATTTTGTCTTCTTTTCTGAAGAGTAGCCCCTTACTTTTATACAACAGTCCAAAACTAGGCTTCTTAATACTACAGGTAGGAGTACAAGTGTCTTAATACATTACTGGATACTCCTCCACTTACATTCATAAAATCACAGAATCATAGAATAGTTTGAGTTGGAAGGGATCTTGAAGATTAGCTAGTTCCAATCCTCCTGCCATAGGCAGGAACACCTTCCATTAGACTGAGTTCTTTGCCTTGAACTCTTCAAGGGATAGGGCATCCACAGCTTTTCTGTTCCAGTGTCTTACCACCCTCACAGCCAAGAATTATTTCCTAATATTTAATGTAAACCTGTTGTCTTTCAGTTTAAAGCCATTGCCCCTTGTCCTATCACTACATGTCTTTGTCAAAAAAATCCCTCTCCAGCTTTCTTTTTGGAGGACCCTTTAGATACTGGAAGGTGCTTTAAGGTCTCTTCATAGCCTTTTCTTCTCCAGGCTGAACAACCCCAACTTTCTCAGCCTGTCTTCATAGGAGAAGTGTTCCAGCCCTCTGATCATCTTTGTGGCCTGCTCTGGACTCGCTCCAACAGGTCAGTGTCCTTATGTTTGGGACCCAAGACCTGGATGCAGTACTCTGGGTAGGGTCTCACAAGTGTAGACTAGAGGGGCAGAATCACTTCCCTCAACCTGTTGGCCGGAGTTCTGATGCAGAGCAGGATATGGTTGGATTCCTGAGCTGTGAGCATGCGTTGCCGAGTCAGGTTGAGCTTCTCATCAATCAAAACCCCCAAGTCCTTCTCCCCAGGGTTGCTCTCAGTTCATTCGCCTCCCAGCCTCTCTTTGGCTTGGGATCGCCCCAGCCTGTGTGCAGGACATTGTACTTGGTCTTGTTGAACTGTATGAGGTTCACAGAGGCTCACCCCTCCATTCTGTCTAGATCCCTCTGCATGGCATCCCTTCCCTCCTGGGTGTCAAATGCACCCCACAGCTTGGTGCCATTGGCAAATTTTCCAAGGGTGCCCTCAATGCCACTGTCCATGTTGCTGACAAAGATGTTAACTCTGGTCCCAATACCTACAACTCCCGAAGAACGCCATTCATCACTGGTCTCCACTTGGAC
>VYZS01035883.1:15687-28849 GCA_013400695.1 Neodrepanis coruscans
ACAACAGAAGAAGCAGCAGAAGCCTGTTTATGTGGTCTTTTGTTACATTACCCTGGCACCTCTTACTGTTGTAAAAGAAAGAGTGAAAAATGTTTTGCTTCTCCTTGCTCATCGGTCATTACATTTGGAGGTGCAGAAGCACAGAGAAATGCAATTTTTTAAAAGAAACTCTTCTTGATAAAAATAGAAAGTTTCCATAAGTATTAACTTCAGCACAACTTCAATTTACATAAAGTTTCTCAGCTTTCAGGTTGCTCAGGACTCAGGACTCCCAACTGAAAAGACTCACACAGTAAAATATTTTATATTATTTAAAAATATCCCTACAAGCAATTTACCAGAGTAGTAAGAAAACACTGTAAAATAGAAGGGAAAAGGAGGGGAAAAAAAGGAAACAGGTAACCACACATACATCCCACAAACTACAAAAAAAAGGGACAAAGAATAATCATTTTCCAAAACCACAGAAGGATGCCTTAGCAGTTTGGCACAAATAAAACCTCTTGATGGGAAAAAAAGCCCTGAACTGCTCTGTTAATTGCTATTAGCTCTGCTTCTGCTTACCACCTATGTAAGCATCCTCATAGTAAACGCATAGCTAGGAACATCTTATAAGCCATAATCCATACTAAGCAGCTGCAGGTAGCACAAAACAAATGCCATCTGTTTTATGAGAGTGGCATTCACCTCTTGAAGAACTTGGCTCTACTTTACTGCAAAGGGCAGGGGCATGGCTTCAAAATAAGTACAGCCAATCAGCAGTCCCCAACACAGGAACATGTATATATACTCAACTGTGAGATTCACTGGGATTTGAGCATTTTCTTAAAAAAGAAACCAAAACCAAAAAACTCTCTCAGGAACAACAACACCAGAGCCCACTGGATCCACAAGGTCATTCCATGGAAAGCTCTCTATACAGCTTGGTTCTTACTGCAAGATAACCCAAGCAAGACCATTGGAGCTCTTGATATATTTTCTGAGCAGTCTCAAGCACCTACAGAATACTGAGAAAAAATATGAATATATTCATGCATAGAAACGTCTTTCCTAACCATAATACATAGTTTCATCTCACATCTACCTTTAGCAAGTGTCCAATGACTTGACTCCCTGACTAAAGCACAAGGTATGTCCCTACCCCAAAACAAGTAACTACTTGATGTCATCTGAACTGTTTCCCACAAAATGGCAAGTTAATTTTGATGTTTTCTGGGGCAGCTAAACACTTAGCAAACTAAAACTTGGGCCAGCAAATTCACTGCACTAGTAACTTTTGAATATCAGTAAGAAAACAGTTTCTGTATCTGTTTCTCCTATACCCTGGCCATTGTGCAGAGGGAAGTGTTTTTGATGAAGGTACTTTATTCTTGATTTATGTCTCACTTGGGTGAAAAGCTTTATTTTTCATCATGAAAACTTACCAGTTTCTTTATAAGACACTATTTTTGGATCAATGCCCATAGGTACAATTTCTTGGAATACTCCAATTCGAAGGTCTGGGAAACAGTGAGCTCCTCCTGCACTGCTCTAGGAAATCAAACACAAAACAATTCACCAAAAATTGCCAGGTATCAATATTAAAATTACCCACTCACTTTAATTTATACAGCTCATTAGAATATGAAAATGTCTTGGCGGATGAGGGAAAAAAAGGTCTCTTCTGCTGAAATCCACACTTTAAATCCTGAGATTCAGGCAAATACAGCAAATACCATAATGTACTAACACATGAGTATTGATGCCCAGAGAGGATGAAGGTTTTGACAAGGTCAGAGTAAATAAAATTCCATCCCTGTTCTCTTTTTGCATCTACACTTACTGTAACTAACACAATTCCTCTTGAAATTCAGCGAAGCCCAACAGACAGTTAAAAAGCTATGACTGAATCATCACTACGTGGTCTTTGAGTTTCACAAGTTTCACTAACTCCTTTGATCTAGCTACAAACGAAAAAAAAATCCCTACCTGCAATAAAACAGTGAAGTGCTGCTTTAGCAACAGCTTTTCTTCCTTGTAGAGAAACAGTACTTACAGTGCTGGGGCAGCCAAAGCCTACCAGAATACCACAGAGTGCACCAGACACAACTGCCTTCACCACCTGAAGACAGCTTGCCAAGGCTCAAGCAGAAGTTAGCATCTCTGCCTCCAGCTGGGCACTAAGTGGAGTAGGAAGAAACCTCTTGACTCTGCCTGGATGTTTTCTCTAGAAGACAGCCAATTTATGGAGCTGACAGTGCACTTATACAGACAACAAAGCCTGTATGAGCCTAAACCAGTATGCTTTTCAGGCAAGGATCTCAAATTTGAGTGAAGAGGACAGTGTAGAAATACTTTGCCTAGCTAAGTTTGTGTTGTGATTCCTATTGAAGCTGGAGTAAATGCTTGTTGAAGAGTGGTGGGATTGAAGCACTCTCCCTCACTCACCTATATGAGGGGCTCTGCAGCTAGACCCACAGCTGCCAAAGCTTGTAGCAGCTGCTGTCACTGCTCATGATAACTGCTAATGCTAGTAAAAATCAGTAAAGATACCTAAAAAAAGTATGGTTAAGAACTCTTGGCTTACGTAAGTGCTGGGAGAACAAAACTGCTACAGAAGAAGTAATAGTGCAAGAAGGAAGGTGCTTATTTCTTAAAAATTAAATGAGCTGCAATGTCTATGTCTACAATGTCTATGGAGAAATTACTTTTTCATACCTTGAAATCTTCTTTACACAAAATGTTTTTAAACAGAGGCTGGGAAAGCATAACTTCTATGTAGAGACTGGTAGCTACTTTGCTGCCACCAACTGTCCCATTAATCCCTTCTGAAGCAACTCGTACCTAGAAGGCAAGAAGAGAAACTGGAGCTGAGCCTTAGTTACACCAGAACAGTGAAATTAGTAAAATACGACTGGAAGAAAAAGGCATGGACAAGAGTATGTTCAAAAGAGAGATTACTGAAAAAGGAAGGAAAATATGATTATACTGCAGTTAAACATAAAAAAGACAATAAATAGGAACAAACAAAACCAGTACTCACTTCTGAGCCATTTCAAGAGAATCATAGCAAGACAGTCAGAAGAGTCCACGCAATAAACAAAGAGATGCTGTTAAACAGTGAAATTGTTGTCTGGAAATCCTGCAGTCAGCATTAAAATTCCCAAGGGAAGTCTAACTCAGGAAGAACAATAGGCTTGTACCCCATGACTCACACAGCTAAAAGAAAATTTGAATAAGCATAATATCATATCTAATATTGAATTTCAGAGTGACAAATGAACTGACAAATGAACAAAACCTCTGAAATTGGAGGAGAGAAAAATTGAATAGATTTACTATAAGAGGCAAGGAAAAAAAAACAACTGGTTGAAAAAGGTAGTAAATGCTGTACCTGTCTCAGAGATGAGATGAAGAAAGAAAAAAAGAAATTTGAGAAAAGTACCAAACACCAGGCAAGAGAGCTGGAAGAAAAAGAAGTGAATGCATCAAGACACTCCCAGAACTGATATACAACAGGGAAGGTGCCTACCATGGGTAGAGAGGAAGAAGCCACTTAGAAAGACAAGGCAAAGACAAAAGCAGTCTCCTGCTCTAAGCTGTCCTACTTCCCACAGATAGGCTAGGAACATCAACTTTGTGAGGCTAAAATTCACTTTTGCCCACAGCCTCAAGAGGCCAGCTAGATAAGCAACTGACCTGCCTTTGCCTGCCAGGAATGAAGGGAACAAAGACAGTTCACAGGAATGAGCATTGCTATCTTATAGCGTGGTCTATCTAAGATGTCAGTTGCCCTCACCTAATTCCCGATAGTATGGATTACAGCTTGGCGTAGCTACTGGACTGGAAGACTCCTGTTCCCTGTGAAGTTAGGATACATGTAACCATAAAGGGGAGCAAGCACAGCCCTGTACTGCACAGCTCTGCACCTCCAGCTCTGCCCTCAGGCTGTGTTGTGCTGTATTTATCCTTTAGCCCAGGATAAACATAGCCTAGTAATGCTGAGACACCTGCACGCACAACCTTCCTGTTGACACCAGTGATTATGCTACCTTCATCTCCTTGCCTTTACCTAGAAGTGCANAACTGTAGGAAGATTCTGGACACAGCATATCTCACTATCCAAAAAGAGGGAGCTAAGCAGAACAGTACTGTCAGAAAGAAGACAAACCACAACAGTGCAGGAGGGGTGGTGGTTGTGGCAGCAGGATGTCCTTGTTCTTTCTGACATATGGGACAAGGCAAAAAATGCTGAAAAACATCCTTACAAATTATGCTACTTTTACTTGAAACATTCACTGCTTTGTTGTATGGACCACTGTGTGGTCCTCCTGCCCCAAGCTATATAAGCACTTAGCAGGCAGACTCCACCCTGATGAAGTCCTCTACTGTTCATGTCTAATACTCATTACTAAACTGAACTTTTTACATATTACAGTTAATCTGGAATATGGAATCTCTTCTTCCAGTAAGGTTACATCTTCGCAATGGTAAATGCTTCTCCCCAGCAGCTGCAACACACTGCAAAAAGCAGGCAAACGACACTTACTATTTTACTTTCATAGAAGTTCCTGCAGTCCAGCAAGATAGTATTGCTTTGTCCTTGAGTGGCCTGAGACAAATACTGTTCTACTTCTCTATGAAATTCCTTAGGAGATAAATGGATTCCTTTAACAAAAAGAAAAAAAAAGGGGGAAAGNTAAGGAAATTCTTATGTGAATATTCTTTCTGTTTGACAGCAGGAACTATAAAAAGGCCTGTTTTCCTGTTTACATGTGTAATGATTCAAATGATGGAAATGGGGTGACTCTTGCAAGAACAGGGCCTGCAGTGTGCTGTGTATGAATCAGAGGCTTGCTTCATGCTGCACAGCCCAGGGTTCCCTGCATCATAAGGGATACAAGATTATCTGGGTTTTTTTTTTCTTTGTAGAGTTAGCTCTTAAAGCAGAATTCTAACAGATACCTTACAGAGTCTGAGTACCTCTCAATGGGATGATAAAAGATTAGCACCTTCTAGTGCAAAACACCTGCTTTTCCACATACCCCATTGTCCTGTACTAAGTAAGGACAGGGTCTTTTCTCCTTAAGAATACAACCATTGCTTAAAACCTTACCTTGCCAGTGAGATGTAGATGCTGGCACAAAGCCTTTTGCCAAGCACAGAGTTCTTCTGGATCCTTCACCTCACAGTAACAGTAATATAGAAGTACTTCTCCCACCTTGCTGCCCGCAGCATGGTAAAGATGAGCAAATAGAAAAAGGATGTTAGAGATTGAAAGAAAAAGAAATACTATTAGCAGTAATCATTCAAACAACAGATAATTTTCTTCTGGCAGTTATATGGAGAAACAAACAAACAAACGAACAAACAATCTGGAGGGATGAGCACTGCTGGGTTTGATTTACTTCAAAGAGAAGGAAAATTAACTAAAATATGCTCCCTCACTTCCAGTTCTTCGTATTGGATACACAATGAACTTACCTGTGCTGCAAGGGATGTCTCTGCCAGTGGCCTACTGCATGCTCTCTCAACACACAGGACAGGAATTGCTAATTTTTGTGAGCACAAGTGTCCCATTAAATGCTCAATTTGCCCAACAGGCACTTGAAAATTCAAGTGCTTGAGCTATCTAAAGTTAAAAAGCCAAAACTTTTAGTGAGATTGTGTGTGCCCGCATTCTGTGTGGTACAAGCCAAATTCTCTCACAGTCAGGAATGATTCTGTGAACCTACTTCGTTACTAAAAAGGCCTTAATGTACCTGAATGAGCAGAGAAAAGGCACCTCTGCAGAGCATATCCTGCTGTCCTGCTTTTTTCCGTCATGGTCCTTCCTTACTGAAAGATCCAAGCTGTCCAGCAACGCCTGTACAGACAAGCTTTAAAAACGCGGGATGATAGAGCAATGATTTAAGTGGATCCCTAAGTGAATTTAATTACCATCAAAAACAATGCAGTGCCATCTATCTCTTTATATAAAAGACACCCAAAGACTCCGAAGAGCTAAAGAAATATCGGGGAAGACTCTATCTTAAAAATGTTCCTTGATTCAATTTCATAAAAAGTATTACTTTTTTAAAATTATGATCATGTAAAGCATTGCAGCCAGGTATCCCATTCCCGGGCCTTCAAACAGGAAAGGGACTTTCTTACCTTATCAGATCATCATGGCTAATGTGGCTCGTGTCTGGGAGCGCCCAGGAGATCTCCGGGCTGCCCGCAGGAGACGGGCCATCCGCGGAGCTCCCTTCGGCCTCTGCCGGCTCTGCATCCAGCCTTTCCTGCTGCCCGACGTCTCCACAGTGGTGCAGAGCCACGTGCCTGTGGATGCCGGGCAGCTCTTCGAACGCCTGCCGGCAGCACCGCCAACGCACGCCCTGTCCGCCGCTAGGACACCACGACGCGGCCGGCACCTCCTTGGCTTTGACGAATAGGGAAAAGGCCTGGAAAACACCGCAAGGACCTGCGTTACTGAGGTCACCGCGCTACCCCCCCGCCCAGGTCCGGCCCGGCACCGACTCACTTTCCTGCGGGCGAGGGCGCACTGCTTCCTGCCGGGCGCGCCGGCTTCGGCCGGCATCATCTCCCCCTCTCCGCCGGGAAGCGCCCGCTCTCCACCTCCTCCTCGCCCCGGAAGCGCTCGGGCACCGCCGGGAAGCGGGCGGGATGTGCCGCGCCCGCCCCGGAAACAGCGCGAACGCGGGCGGGGACGGAGCGCGTTCTGCTCGGCCCGCGCGAGTCGTCCCGGCCCCTTGCCTCCCGCTGCTTCCCAGCGCTCCTCCCCGCCATGTCGCGACGACGGCACAGCGACGACAGCGATGGTAAGACCCCAATCCCTCACCCCTCATCCCCCGAGGTGGTGGTGACGGCCGGGAGGGTGGATTGGGCGGGATGGAGAAGCGGGGGGTTTCTCCGTCGTCGGTAACGCTCGGTGTGTTGTTGGAGCAGGGCAACCCCACAAGAGGCGGAGGACTTCCGAGCCGTCGGAGATCGAGGAGAGGCTCGAGTCGCTCATCTGCAGGGTGGGAGAGAAGGTAGGCGGGCTCGGGAGAGTTAAAGCCTTGTTTCCCTCCGCGCCTTTCCTTCTCATAGGTTGTGTGTTCTAAGTTAGTCTGTAGTAGCCGCCCAGAAAGAAAATACTTGTTTTATAAGGTATGTGGAAAGTTGTCAGTTTTCGCAAAGCCACATGCTGTGTCAGTGCTTGAATTGTTCCATGGTGTTTCCCAATCCCCGAAAAACAGCCAGAAAAAAGTTAACGCTGTGCACCTACAAATGTTGCTGATTCCACTCTACCAAGGATGTGGAAGAATAAACTTGGTCTGCCTGTGACACAAGTTACCGGTCCTGAAAGAATTTGTGGCTAATGGAAGAGTGGGTGAAAGGACAAAAGATGACAGTGCACTGAAAAATAAGGTGCAAATGCTTTGATGTTGATCAAGGCTCAGCTGCCTGGATGCCCCTGAGATGATGCCATCTTGCATCCCTGGGGAGCACTGGAATTACTAGCGGGGCGGTTAAGGATCAGGTTCAGCTCTTTTGAAGAGCACCTGCTCCTTCTCTCAGGCAAGTGAGAGCAGTTCACTGCTTATAGAACCAGGCTGTTGCCCTGAAGAAAGAGGTGACATAAAAGGATGCTCTTATCCAGCTTCATTGTCTTACATGTGACAGGATTGTTTGTATTGTCTGGTTGATGATGAAACATTTTTTTGTATTTTAATTTTAGAGTAATTCATCTTTGGAGAGCAACTTGGAGGGCCTGGCTGGTGTTTTGGAAGCTGATCTGCCCAATTACAAAAGCAAAATACTAAGAATACTGTGCACTGTGTACGTATGGAGGAGGTCTGGGGATATGGGAGGTGCTTTCTTTGTGCATAAGTTTAAGTATTTAGGGTAGTTTAAGTGCCAAGAATAGCTTTAGTTCCTTATTGCTGTCATTGTGTGGAGTTCATCTTAGTACGAACAAAGAAAATAGAGGAATAAGCTTGTAACATAGTAAGGGTAATTCCAGGAAAATACCTCTTTACGTTACTTTGACTTGAAATGTGTACAAAACTCAAAGCAGGTAGAATAAACCTAAAAGCTGCTCTTCAGTAGCTACTGGAGCACAGTAGTTCTGGGCAGTATCCTGTTTGCAAATGAAATATTTAAGACCACCAAAGCTAACACTTCAGTAACACTTATTTAGTTTTATTATCTGTGATATTTTCTCAGTGCTTTCTCCTCCTGTCTGGCAACGATGTGCTTGGGTCTCTGTAAGCCTATTCAGTAGAATAGGGGACCTGGGAACATAAGGAGCAGAAAGCAGGCTCTCTGCTGGCTGACAGCTCTCTACCTTGCAAAGCTCAGGAGCAGAGGCGCCCTGTGTCAGCATCACTGAGTATTGTCTGAGGGAGGGGTTGTGCAGGGTCTGTAATAGAAGTTAAAAGAAGAACAAAAGAAGGGTGTGGTAGAGATTGTATAGCCTATGCTATGTTTTTGCAGATACTTTAACATGTATTTTATAGCAATATTTTTTATTAAAAGACAAATAGTAACTTTTCCCTGTAGCAGTATGACACTTCTGAAAGTACAGAGTTAGCTTCCATGCATACAAAAATGGCTGAGAAAAATTAATTCTTTACAGCAGGACCTGGCCTTCCCTATGATATGTAATAACATTATTTCTAAATTGTTAACTTAAAACAACTGCTTAGCTCCTTGCATAGATTCTGTCACTTCTATTATTTGGCAACCCTCTGGAATAGTAAGCAGTTAGATACAAATGAAAAACAAATACCTTACATGTACTTGAAGGTGGCACCTACTTTTCTAGGTGGCTATGGTTAAAACAAAATTATCTGTAAGATCTTAACTGTGGGATAAAACTACAAGATTATGCTAGCAGTCTTTTCTTATTTCCTTATGAGACAAGTTTAACTTAAAGTAAGCAGATTCCAACATGCCATGCAATTGGCACATGATGAATAAACAACTAACAGAGTATTTCTTTTTCTGCAACAGTGCTCGTCTTTTACCAGAAAAACTTACAGTTTACACGACATTGGTTGGTTTGCTGAATGCCAGGAACTACAATTTTGGTGGGGAATTTGTAGAAGCTATGATTCGTCAGCTTAAAGAATGTCTGAAAGTAAATATGTACAACGAAGCTGTGCATTTAGTAAGTGGAGTTCTCTTTGTCTATTTGTATTATGTTTTTCCATATCTTTTTTTTCTCTCCTCCTTCTTTCACCTTTTCATTCCAAAAGAGCTGAGCCTTGCAGTGCACTTGTTTGCTAAGTGCACTGTGAATATTCCAAGAGGAAATGTGTGCTATGTGGGAAGTATTTCTTTCCTCAGGAGAGAGGAATCACACATTACGGTTGCAAAACTTACTTCCAAATTATATTTTTTCCAGTGAAAAATTAAATTTGTGGTAAACAGGGGTTTACCACCTTCCTTCCCCACCTGTTCTACACACAAATGTAAAAGATAAATGAAAGTCATTGTCTTTCTGTTGTGTTCAGAGGTATGCAATGATCTTGTGGCTCTCTTGGAAAAAACGTAAAGGAAATGAACTACCTGTTTCTTAAAACCTATTTTTGATGGCTGTTTTCATTCTGCTAGTGAGAGATGAAGATCAAGCAGGCAGTTTTATGTGGTACCTCTCGTTGAAACCATTTGCTCCATTCTTGCTGCTTGTAGATTTTGCCTGCTAAAAAGTATTAGAGTTTTATCAGGGTCTGATTTAGAAATCCACTGCCAAGCTCCCAGTTGCTTCTGAATTCCCCTGGTGAAAAATTAAGATTCTAGTGAAGAGACTGCTGTTCAACTGTAGGACACTTTTGTTAATAAGACCGAATTGCTAAAATTTCTGTTATTTTAGTGATCTAATACTGTATAGAGTTGATAAACTGCAAGGGTTTTCTTCTGTAGTATCAGTTTCATGTCTTCCCATCATTCCTTAGTTAGGAATATTATCCTTGCAATGTTGTGGCAGTGAAACAGATTACAGATGTAATAATGAACCGTATATTAGGCAGCACTTAATAGTTTTCGAGCATTGAAAGGTGGGTCTGTACAATGTGCAGTATTTCAGCCTTCATAGTACTGAGTGAGTATTATACTATTATTGATGTTTTGTTATAGTCATTTCAGTAATACTTATTTGTTCTTGTGCAACCGTCTGAAAAAGTATTCATTTAAGCATCTTTTTTTCTCTTTTTTAGGTTCGTTTTTTGTCTGATCTTGTGAATTGTCATGTAATAGCTGCACCTTCGATGGTAGCTATGTTTGAGAACTTTGTTGGTGTGACACAGGAGGAGGATGTACCCCAAGTAAGCAAAAGATCTGTAGGCTCCCTGGGACTGTTTTCACGATTTGTCTGCACTGTTCCTTCTATACTTATGGTTAGAACAGGGATGATTTAGAGAGAGCAAGCTAAATTCCTCAGCATAATAAAAGGAGCGTGTGGCAATTGGGAAAGATATGCAGTGAGAAAGTATAGTCCTTTATAATGAAGTGGCTGAAGTGAATTTATTTTAGCTTACTTTGGCTTTTGCATAGTGCCTGGCTTTTCTGCTATACTAATAATCTGCAGAAAGACTTTGAAAGTGATGCCATTTTTAAGTCTGCTTGTCACAGTTCAAGTGAAAAATTAAGTGTTTCAAGCACGAATCATTTTTTTTCATGCCTTGCCAATTCAGTCTTTATGCCCCTCAACACCATTTGCTGATGTTTTAAATTAAGATGTATATGTGTACAAAATCTGTTGGAGACTACTTGTATACTTAGATTTCCGTATACTACCTGTAGGTTCGATGTGACTGGTACATGTTTGCATTTCTGTCATCTTTGCCTTGGGTTGGAAAAGAGTTATATGAGAAAAAGGATGCTGAAATGGACCGTCTCTTGTCTCAGACAGAAAGTTACTTGAAGTAAGTTGTAACCCATTAGAAATGTTGTAGAAACACTGGTATGTATTTAAGTATGAATTAATAATTTTGATTATTGCTCACTTAAAAGTATTCTAAAACCTTAGGTTTGAACCATTCTGTGCAGGGGAGAGGGAGAAAGCTCTGAAAATACATTAGGTGGAGAGATTTTTGTAAAGTTTTATTGTTGTGGCTATTTGTAGGGTAGGTCTTGTTCTGCTCGTGCTGGAGCAGCTGGAATTGTAAGTGTGCTGTAAATACTGATAGATTGTTGCATTAATGCCAAACAGTGTCATTGCTTTCTTTCTGGGGTGCTTCAAGTTAATATTGTTGAGATGTAATAACGGACATATTTTAAGTAATTCCAAACCTATTTTTTATATACTGTAGACTTCGTCAGCTGAAGAGAGCAAATAGTAGTACACTTGCAACAAAAACAAAATTAGCCCTAAATTAGTCTGCTAAAGGTCAGGTTTTCTTTTCTGTTTAAACAGACGCCGCCAGAAGATTCATGTAGCGATGCTACAGGTGTGGACAGCTGATAAACCACATCCACAAGAAGAGGTGATTGGACTTTACATTGCATTCTTACAGGAAGTGTGAAAAGTAACTTGGTACTAAGGTGTTCTTTTATCACAAAAGTAAAAGGCACCTCTAAAAGTATGAATGCTTTGGATTGTCTGCCATTTGTTGTTAATTCTAACAAGTTATGTGGGGAATTCTTCTCTAATTATCGGCTCAAAATAAGAGGATATGTGGAGTAAGAAATGGGCTTTTTTGTGTGCTCACAGGCCCCTTATGAAATGTAACAAAGTGAGGAGGGGTTGTAGATTGTAGTGTTTTGGAACTGCAGGTTACAGGTCTTCCTGTTAAAAGGATTTTTTGTGTGAAGCAGAATGTAATTCCTTACATATCCCTAAATATCTTTCCTCTGCTAGAAAGAAAGCTTTGTAGTGGCTTTGCTTTCTCAACTTAAGGAAGTGTTAAACAAACCTGTAGAAACTATATGCAGCAGTTACCATGCCATCTTTCACAATCAAGCAAAAAATGCAAAGAGAAGAGGTGGCATCTGGCTAGTTTAGGGTGGGAGTTCCGTTTTTGCATGTTCTTAAGATTTTTCTTCCCTTAACTTGCAGGACAAATGTTGGAAAGTGGGATATAAATTGATGTTCTGTGATATTCTGGAACGTGGCCCCTTTACATTGTGTTTGCTGTTCTGATTAAATCATAGCCTTAACAATTACCTTGTTCATCATAATTTGGAGGAATGGACTTTCATATTAAGATTGATTTGTCGACATGAGTATTCTGCCTGCCCCATATCTGAATTTCCTTATTTAGTTCAGTAGAGGAGAGATTAGCTGCCTGCGTTAGAGACCGTGTGTTACCCAGGGTACTTGCAGATATGACTGTTCACTTCAGGTGTTAGTTGTTACCAGTTTTGTTCACATGTTGTAGTTCTGATAATTTCAGTAAATGCAAAGCACTTGCATGTAAAGACATTGCTTGTCTTTAAAAGGTTATAACTTGAAATTTACATTCAGTAAGGCCACAGGCCTGCAGAATTCTTTGAGTAATTAAACGAAGAAAGACTTGTCTGTTGCACAGGTGTCTGCTGTCTCTATGAGAATGTTGTAACTCACAATTGTGCTGAAAACCATGATAAAGGTGTCTAATATTTGACAGCATTACATATATATTGAGTATATAGTAGCTGGTTTGATTGCTCTGGGACCAGCATGGTCGTCCTATGGAATATCTTTCTGATTTTGATATTGATACTGTGTCTGTTTTAATACCAGTGACTGATGTGATGTTCACTGTTGTAGTTCCACTGGGGCTCCTCAGTTGCCTGTTGGTGTTTAAAAAACTGCCAGCGATTAAACTTTAGTGAACATAAGATTGTGTAGAATTAGGAGCAGCTCTGTTACTTAGTGTTCTTAAATTATTTTTAATTTACTGAAGCAGCAGTTTAAGAAGCTGTTTTTTCCAGAATGGCATATGTATAGTTCAGGGAACTGCTGGTTTTCTTATGAGATTCAGCGCATCTGATGTTTCTCACCCTTTTCCTTCAGTATTTAGACTGCCTTTGGTCTCAGATTCAGAAGTTGAAAAAAGACCGTTGGCAAGAGCGACACATCCTGAGGCCCTACTTGGCTTTTGACAGCGTTCTTTGTGAAGCCCTGCAACACAATCTGCCTCCATTCACTCCTCCACCTCACACTGAAGATTCAGTATACCCAATGCCAAGGGTTATTTTTAGGATGTTTGAC
>VYZS01035888.1:23746-39385 GCA_013400695.1 Neodrepanis coruscans
GGGGTGTTCTTGAAGGTAAAACCAGTGTGTTGTAACACATCTGAACAACTGCACAGTGGGAAAATACCTTTAACAAAAGCTTTCAGAAAAAAATAACCAGATCCTTTTGTAAAATACAAAGTCAAGTCACCTACTGTGGTTTTTCTTTCCTTTTTCTTAGGTCATTTGTTATGCGATTTCCAAAGAAATAGTGTTTTATATTTGTAGACAGTGTTTCTGATGATCCTCCTTCATCTGTAGTTTCACATCAGGTGTTTCAGCTGTCCTGTTGTTAGAGGCTGGATTCTTACGTAGTTCTGTGCTACCAACATCAAATTGACTTTCATGCATTTTTAAATACATGCCAAAGTATCTGTCAAGTTTTGTGTGTGCCCTGACCCTTTCCTATCATCCACCAGTTCCTCACAAGTCAGCCTGAATTTTTTTCTGTACCAGAAAATGTTACTACATCTTCCACTTCATTCATTATCCTGGTGGCATAATCTTGGAAATGGCCTCAAGGTGCCAGGGGATGTTTTCATACTGGAAAAAAATTTCTTCACCAAAAGGCTTGTGAAGTATTGGAACACAACACACTGCCTCAGGGAAGTGGTGGAAACACCATCCCTGGAATTGTTAAAAAAATGTGTAAATATGGTATTTAAGGACATGGTGAACATGGTGGTACACTGATGGTTGAGCTTGATGATCTTAGAGGAAGATTCTGTGATAAGTCCTAGCTTTGATTACGTATTTCAGTCCCTGCCCCTGCAGCAGGAATACAGGATTATGCTGTTACTGATGCCCTGTTGCCAGCACGATCCCAGACTGGGCATCCTCCCATTTATTGACTATCAGCAATACCCTCAGAAAGAGTCACCCTGATTCCCACTTCTTCCACAGCCACAATAGGCCCCTCTCCTTCAGTCAAAAATATTATTTCCTCAGCTCCTCACTCAAGCTTATGTGCATTTGAGATAGCTGCAGGTCTTTCCTGGCTGTTGTAGCTCTGGGAAATACCATGTTCCCCGTGCTCCAGTTTTTCATTTCAGTGCATTACGTCCAATTTCCCAGGAGTACCATTGCACCACCACAGCTGTGAAGGTCTTGGGCAATGGGCCTTCTAGTATAAGGGACTGGGGCATTAGAAAAGCAGAAAGTAAACTCTATGTTCAGCGCCTCAGCATTCAATTTCGCTTTTGATGCAGCAGCCAGGTTCACTAAACAAAGAAGGAAGGGAAAACCACTGCTATCACATGTAGCCTGAATCTTGATTATTTAGAAGCTCTGTCTTCAGAGAAGCAGCTTTAGCTTCCAGCTTGCCCTGTGGGATAAAGAACTGTTTTCACAAGAGAATTTTTCTGTAACAGAAGCTTGCTGCAGCAGAAAAACATCCACATCCTCAACCTACATGTGTAGTTCAAGCAAATGCACTGCTGGCACAGAGCAAGCAATAATCAAGTGTTCTTGCTCACTGTAGAAATGCCACAGCTTCTTTGACTTGAAGCCAGAGCAGTGTTTCTAGCTCACGTTTTGTGCACGGCTGTTATGCTGACATGCAGTTCCTCCTGTCACAAATCCCTCTGGACAAAGCTACAGGCATTATTAATGCTTTTAGAGCATACACAAAAGGCCAGGAGCATTAGGGAGCAAGAGTTCTAATTAGCTCTCCTAATAAAGCAACATCCTAGCTTCTGCTAGTTGCTACCCTTTCAGCAAACACAAAACAACTCCACTGTTCAGCCTGATGTTACCCTTAAACACACTCTCTCTCTTGGGAAGGGAAATGTTTGCCAAGAGTTAAACACTCTTGCCCCAGCATGGTATACAGAAGATCTGTACTCATGTAAATTAAGTGCATACCAGTCTCACCTAGTTGTGCTTACTGGAAAATGAAACCTAAAAAATGCTCCAACTGCCCTTCTTTCCAGCTTCTCTGAACATACTGACTGAATCTTCAGTCTTTCAGAATCTGCTCTGAAGCTCACCTAATCTGACTCCCTTGTCAGTTCTTAATACTTTCCCTTTTAAACTTTTAACACAAGCATTTAACATCTCAAACAACACTGTTTTTACAGCTGCAAGGTCTAGATCCAAAGGAGAAAAACTAAAGAGTGTCTAGCAGAACTCAAAACAACAAGGAAAGTTGCTTTTAACAGTGTACAATGGTAAAGAGCTTGATGCGAAACTGTTACTGAACAGTAGAGTTAACACTTCTCAGAAGATCAGGAATAACCTGACCAGTGTTTGGAATTAAACAGCACTGGATCTTGCTCGACCAAGCCTTAAATGAAGTGGTTTATATGTTTATGATTTTGGAGTAAAGGTAACACAATAATCCGTTTGCCTGTTTCTCAAAGGTCCCTCCTGAAAGAGATTATTTATTTACTTACTTACCTGTTCTTTATCTCTGGTAGTGCCAGCTGTCAGGATTTCATATGTACTGAAGTGTAAGATCATTTCAACCTCTGCATTCCTGAGTTGTGTTAACTGAGTAGGACCAGATGAGTCTTCTGCTTAATATTTGGCATTTGCCTGCTAAAGATACCTGCCTTCCTTGAAGCAGGTAAGCCTAACCTCCAACAGCCTCTCCTTCAAAAGTGGAGGAAAGGCAAAGGGCCCTTGGTTCAGGGGACTAACAGAGAGATTTCATCATAGGAAACTTGTCACCACCACTGTTAGCACTAGTGACACAGATGCAATGGAAAGATGAAGGCTTTAACAGGCCACAGATGGACGGCTCTGCAAGGCTAGTTTCAATTCTTTGAGCAAAACCAGCTGCAACAAGAGGACACTTAGGCACTGCTTCTTCTGCTCAGCTCTGTTTATCCCACAGAAAAGGACGTGCTTCACTTGGATATTTGTTACTGCACCAGAGGATGAAAACAACACAGGAAGAAGGCCACCGCACAAGCACTTTTTTATTGACATGGGGAAGTTGTACAGGTAACAGGCTTTGTACGAAAAACCTAAGATAGTAAATTTCCTGGCTTGACTCCAATAGTTTAAAACTGTGCGTCTGGTATTAACTATATGATGTTGCAGCTGAAGCTGGAAATGCTCATGAGAGACATGAGCTGCTCATCTGCCTTACTGTAAGTTCTGTGTTACAGGGAAACAGAGACAGATGAGGTTCTTGGTTAGGAGTCCAGCAAGCAGTCAGTGTCAGAGTTGTAGCTTATCTAACTCACCCTCAGGAAAGCAGATACCTACCAGACAGTGAAGAATCCCACTATGTGTGCTCAGGCATAGCTCTGTTGGTTACAGGTTTGGCTCCCAGAACTGAGATGGGTTGTGACAGTGTATACATGTGTGTGTTTAAGAGAGACTGGCACTCAATTCTCAGACTTTTAAAATATTTCCTATGTTTAGCTTGCAAGCCAGAAAGAGGCAGAAAGCATAAAACTTCATCCTACTTACACACACACCCTTTGCATTAAATCAACGTCAGTAAAATTCAGGAGGGTTCTTAGACTGCCACCACTTGACTTACAAAAATGGAAGGGAGGTGCTGGATGTGTCTGTGGTAGGGAACACCTTAATATTTAATTCTACAATTCACAGTATGAAAACTACTTCAATTCCACCTCAGCTTGAAAGAGGGAAGTTTTTAAAAAAAAAACAATTTGTGGAGAATTACAAATAGGTTTCAATATTATATTCTGTTCTTGTCCACCTTCCCCTGCTTATTATAAAACCCAATCAATATGCAGCCACCATCACAATGTTAAAAATGCAATCAAGGCAGTAGTCAGCTGGTGCCTTGAGACAGCACTTGAGAAGCACTCAGTTTCCTGCAAGCTGCGAGCTGTACTGGCAGTCAGCGTAGGACAGACAGAGCATGAAAGAACAGCTTTGTCCTCATGAAATGCACACTTGGCTTCCAGGGCAAAGGCTGCTGCATCTCAAGAGGATGGAGAGCTGGGGTGCAACACATGGGAGGCTGGAACGCTCTCTGCAAGGCTCAGCTGAACCAGGCCCTCAGAACAGGACGTGCTAGTTTGTGCATATTACTCCTCTGGCTTCTTGCCCCTGCTGCTCCAGTATTTGCTGTATGCCTCTTGGAACATGTTTTTGCAGGGAATTTTGGCCTTCAGTTTGGTGCAGATCAGGAAAGAGCCCCCCATCTTCCGATGAAGAGAATAGGTCTCCTCTGGCGGGGGGACAAGCCGATGCTTTAGCATGACTGGGATTAAACCATGGATCTTTTCAGTGGTGCTTTGGTTGCCAAAATCAAAAGGTTCATCAGATGCAAAAGCCTCTCCCAGGATGAGGACGGCATTTAAGTGGGCATCTTCCATTTCCTGCACCAAAGGAAAGAGGCATAAATAACATCGCTAGCCATGTTAACCACCAAGGAGGAAAAGAAATGCTAGGGGTAACAGCAGCAGCTCAGGAGAAATACCCAGCCATGCCCATGACAAAGGTAACCTCCAGCCCCCAGGAAGATGGCTGAACATTTGGTTAATACAGTTTTGAGCAACTAAATCTTCCAGAAAACCATCTGTCCAGTCATGAAATTACAAGAGTTGTCATCACTTGAAGGGTCTGGGGGAAAGAAGGAAGGACAGCGGTTTTCGTTCTAGCTGTATCCTCATTAGTCTTCCTGCTCCCAAAAGGAAGTGAGAACAAAAGCCAAGACATTTTTGCCTTACTCCCTTGCAACTGGGCTTTTGCACTGACACGGCTTTTACAGCAAGAAATCAGCGCAAGTTTGCAGAACCACAACCACCTTACTGTGGCCATCATTAAAATCAGACCCTTCCGTTCCATACCTTGATTTCATAGCCAGTGAGGAATTTCATTTCAATGGACTTCTTCAGTACTCTCTCTCTGTCCATGTCAGCAGCTGCCTTGATTACCTGAATATGAGGAATAAATTCAGGAGAACTACAAGATAACTGAAAAACGTTGTGAGTAAAGGACTACTACACAGGCCATAGGTACATAAGTTAACACATGCTGCCCACTCGCTTCCTTGCCTCTGTCCTCATCTTCAGGGGTCTGCATGTTGGCCACATTTTAAGAGCTACTGGCAAAAAGATACAGCTGATGGCTCTTGTCAGTAGAGCTACAGATAGCCCAGAGAATGTAAGGGACGGCAAAAAAGCTGCACATATCAGTCAGCCCCTTCCTCAGCAAAATAGCAGAGCTGACTGTTAGCTTTAGGTGATGACAGCTACAGGCCCCAGCAGCTCATTATCAAATGCAGAACATGGGGATCAGAAAGGAAGGATGTATGACTTCACACCCATTTACATGTCTGTAAGCAAGCTAGAAATCACAGGAAGAGGCAGGGAACTCATAAAAAAATCACAGAATTGTGAGTGTTCTGATACACCTTTCTGCCTGAGTTTCACAGTAAGCAACACTGCAGATCATATTTGTCATGCAATGTGAGCATCCAAACTCAGCCAGCAGCTGGCAGCAGCCATGCAGACAGAGACGGTAAGAGGTGAAACAGGAAGAGAGATCTCTTGCTTCCAGCCCTCTTCTCTCCACACTCAATATGGATTCAAGTACAAAGTGATACAGCTAAGAGGCCAGTATTTGCAAAATTAGAACACGGTGCAAGTCCTCACCTCTATGTAGACATCTGTGAACTTTTCATCAAACCCTCGTGTTGCTCCGAAGTCCAGCAGGGCCACCTGGAAGTGGACAAACCCATCTGTATTATGGAGTAAACCACTCTGGTAGAGCCTGATCTTAAAAATGTTACTCATGTCTTCAGGAAACTCAGCTGGCTTTCCCAGCCAGTTTTCTCAGTGCTTTCCTCTGCAGCTCAGCTCCCCCTGATTCCTTTATTCTCTGACTGGTACCTAGCTGAGGAGCAATGGCAGTGTCAACCTGCTTTGCTGGTAGCTCCACTTAGGCTTTCAGTGCAGGAACAGAGAATCACAGAACCTGTTCTCAGCACTTTCCAACACAGACCTCAGGAATAAACAAGCAATTCCTTCTGCCCTGCAGGGCACAAACAAGCAGCCAAACCAACAAGCAGGGTATCTGCAATTGCTACCCTTACAAGATGAGCATTCACCTGCAGAGTCCTGTGCTGAGATGCGCCCTGATAAAGCACTGCCAGCTGCAACTTTCCGCTGACCACCTTTAAAACAAACTCTGAGGCTAAGGAAGTAGTTGTGACTGGAGCTAAGGCCAGAGACAGGCAGCCAGGGTTACAGCAGCTCTGCTTTCCTCCCCAGACTGAGTGAAGGCAAAGGGCAGGTTTCCCTGTCCTACGTGCCTAAACCTCACGTACAGGAATCAGAGAATCTCAGTAATGGCTCATTAAATTCTGGGAATGGAGAATAACCAAAAGCTGGTGAAAAACAGCACTTGTACAGGCAGAACTGCAGCTGTTTGGGCTTACCTTGTGCAACTGTGGGTCATAGAAGAAGTTTGACCAGTTTGGGTCTGTCTGCATGTACCTGAACTCAAACAGCTCCCGCAGACACAGGACTAGGATGTTGTGACAGATCTTTAAAAGCAAGGAGAGAAAGAAACAAGTTAGAAGGGCAGCAAGCCTACTCACACAACATACAGCAGACTTTAGCAAACAGGGAACATCACACTGGCAGGATCTATCTGCTCTATGATGCAGAACTGCTGAAGAGGTGAAGGAGCACCTCTCAGCAACTTCCAGGCAGCACCTGCCATGGGACACCCTTAGCAGCCAGCACAGATGTCATGCAAGTTTCACATCAGCCTGTTATAGTTTGTATCAGCCCACAGATGTGCTTCCAGAGAGGCAGGTACCCTGTACCTGGGAGCTGAGAACAGGCTCCAGTGCTGATCCAACTGTACATGTCCTAGTCCTGCCTTTTAACTTCCCAGCACTGACTGTGCACTTGGTTGTTACAAGACTGGGAATCTTGCATGATACATAGATCCACCATGTGCTCCTCAGCAGTCTTCTGCTGTGCTCAGCACTGACCCAGCTTGAGTGAGGAGCAGATCTACACCTCAGGATTAACAGGCATGGGAAAGCAAGAGTAGCAGTCCTAGAAGAGCCCACTGCTGACTTACATACTACAGCAGAGGTTTTTGGAGAATAGTTATGCTGGAGCCTGTCCAGCAGAAGAACTGCCACCCTTCTGCCCTTCTTCAGCTTCTGTAAAGCTGAGTGAAACTTCAGATTCAAGACAAAAGGAGGAGAGCACCAAATGCAAGCCAGACCCTGCTCCAGGATGCTGCCATTTCGGTCAGAAGGCAGAGAGTCAACCAAGCCAGTTGTTATAGGAAAGAAGGGCTGGTGCTGCAGCAACACCCCACCTCACAGCCTTTTAAAATCAGACCTAATGATACACCTCATTGGAGGGGAACAGGCAGTCAAGCTCCAGCATAGCTTCAAATTTAATGTGAGACTGAGATCTGTTTATCTAGAGGAACATACTCTGCCCTCTTCCCCAGCAACCCACTAACAGCTGACAACTCACACCAAGAAACACAGACACACAAAATCCAAATACCAGGACAGTTATTTCTGCTACTACAGCAGCTGCTTGTCCCACCACAGCACTCCAATCCCTTGCTATATTCAGCACCAACGCCCACCCATCCCCACATCCCCACTCTTGTTTACTGAGAAGTACTTTTCCAGCAACCCTGTACAGCACAGGTCAGTCCCACAGGAGGAGATGACACTCAACTGCTTACACCAAGATGATTCTGCACTCCTGCCCAAAAAAGCAGCTGCACAAGGGGACCCTTTTCCCCTTGCTGACAATCCTTCCCAAACTTGAGATCATCAGAAACAGTCCATCACACAGCGGGGCTACCTCCCTTTCAGCTGCCCTTGCCGTTCAGCCCCCCCAACCCCTCCCCGGTGCCTGCAAGGCCCAGACCAGCTTGGAGAGACTTCCAGTATCACTGCCACATTCCCTGTATGACAAAAGTCTTCCTAGAAGCTCCAGACAGTCCCCAACTCCAGCCCTGCTCAGGATTTGTCCTGCCACAAATCACCCCCTGGTCTGCCAGTCACCAGGCAGGCTGAGCTCACTGCTCTGAGCGAGGGCAGAAGTACAACCTCCCCACATTACCTCATTTCGAATCTCCTGGCTCAGCCCTACAGCTTGATCCAAGGGAAAGCCAGATACCAGCTCTGTGGTCAGGACGTGCTTGCTGCACAGCTCATCTATTACTCTTGGGACGTAGAAGAAGGGGTGGTCTTTCAGCAGCTCCCTAGGGATGGAGAAAGAAAGGAGAGGAAAAGGTTAGGAGTCCTGAGAGCAGACAGGCTCCTCAGCAATACCTAACACAGCACACAGCCCGTCACCAGCCTCTCCCCACACTGAGCTGCCTCTCCCCAGCTGAGGCTGCCAGGATACATTTTCCTCAGCAGTTACAGTAGGGAGTAAGTCAGCAGAAAACATGCCCGTGACTTGCAGCTGCGGCCAGCCCCTGAGGTCATGTCTCCTGCCAGAGCAGTGATATTAGGAGGGCTCCAGGCTAGTTCATCAAGGGGCAACTGGACTCTTTTGCTCACCCCACTTGGCTTCAGGGCCAGGCTACACACATGAAAGAAACTGGCTTTGCCAAGGGGAGCAATCCCACAGGGGCAGTTCTGCAGCAGGACAGGAAGGGTATCCAGCCTCCTGCAGCTCTCAGTCATCCAGCCACCATGTAAAAACAATCCAGATCCCATTGCTACAGCAAGCCAAGGGAGCAGGCAGTACTGGTGGTGGTAATTACTCTAAGAGAGCTGAGCTGAAAAACCTCCTATGTTTTCCTAAAGTTAGGATGGGAGAAGCTCACAAGCAGGCTAGCATTAAGAGCACACAGAACAGCACTGCAACCCAGCCTGAGGAGGTACTGCAGCACCTCCACGTGTGGCGAAAGAGACATGCTTGTAGTGGAGGAAAGAGGATATGCTGTCATGTTTCAGCTGACTGAATAAATACCTGTCTGAGACAAGGTAGTTCTAGGGAACAGCCCAGGCCACAAACATGCACTCTTCTCCTGTGCCACATGGCAGGGCCCAGCATTCATCTCCCCACCATCCCTGAAGTTAAGCAACCTCTCCTGCGTTTCACACACACACAGACAGGAGGGGTCAAAGGCAATGGCATGAACATACTGGAATTTCCTTGCACAGGCAGCTTCTCTCAGGTAGTCACACTCCAGGGCCAACTCTCTGCTCACGACTTCAATCAAGTGCTCAGGGAACAAACCTGAAGGTCAAACAGCAGAAGAGAGCAGACTTAGAGAAAAGGCTCCCCTCAGGCTACACTTTCCAGAGCTGTACCTGAGGAGCAACCTGCTATCTGGCCAACTGTGAGCTGAGGACTACAAGAAGCCCCAGAGAGCCAAAGCATATTTCCAACTAAATACAGGTTCTGTAGTAAATCCAGGCCAAGGCTACACAGCTGCTTCTAACTCAAGGTACATCCACACCACTACAGTAGAGCTCTGTCCTCCCCCAGCTCTCACCCCATAGCCCAAGCTTTCCATTTCTGCTATTGGCACAGCTGTGCAGAGGCAGACACCAAGGAGCAGAAACACCCAAATATCAGCCTGAGCAAAAGCAGCAATAAAGGGCTCCAAAGCATATCTGCCTACAACTGGGAGCAGGCACTGCCAGGCAGAAAGTCAGCATGACTAATAGAGTGAACTGTAGCAGCAGCACGTAGTCAGGGCCTGAGCTGCCAAGTCCAGTCTTCTTAGTCTTGAAGTTGGAAAACTAAGCTATTTCTTGGGCCAGACACAGCTGGGACTGCAGCAGCCTCTGCAGGGCTTTGCTGAGCCACCAGAGAGAACAGCCCCAGATTTTGTCAGCACACAGTCTGATTTTAAAGCAGCATTTGTACAGTCCCACTAAGATTTACAGCGGCTGCAGGACAGTATTTGGAAAAAGGAGTAGTTAAGACCTGCATTCCCTGTGGGAAATGGACTATGTGCTATGTGCTGGGACACCAAGCAAGTTCCGAGTCTGACAGTTCTCCACAACTGTGACTGGAAAGAACTGGGAAGAGCAGAGAAGAGCAGCCATGGAGGGCTACAGGAAACATGGAGAAGAATGAGTTCTGCCAAATGTACCAGAAAATACCAAAGATAAAGCAAGATTGCCTAACTTGAACATTGCCCACACTTCATGCCTAGAAAGACATCAAAAGTGAATATTCCCAGGCACTTTACGCTTTGCCTAGAATCCCTATGGATCCTTTGCTATGGCGAGCACACAGAGGTAAGTTCACGTTACTCTGGCAGCGTGTGCATGTTCATGGCTGGGAAAAAACTTCTTTTAATACAGATGCACTCCTCACCCCACAAAGTGGACACTGGATAAGGCACATGCCCGGCAAAGGCAGCAGCAGCTCTGCAGCAGGAACGGGTAGCAGAACACAGCTCCCCAGGTTGGCCCTCCACCCTCTCCTGATTTCTGCAGGAGATCTGCTCCTGGGCAGATTTACTAATTCTTAAGCCCTTTTCCCCTTTCCTTTTCCTACTTCCAGTGTATGGAGACACACATGCAAAGCTTGCTTGGAATGAGTTGGCAGAATTCAACCTGTGCCAGTGGGAACACAGGGCCTGACAAGATCTCTGTCTTTTTACCTTCAGGGAGAATATTGCTCATGCTCAGGACAGCCATCAGGTTGTTAACATCACTGTTGATGCTCTGGGCAACTCCGGGGTACTGTGGGACAGAATGGGAGAGACCAGATGACCTGGTGGTACAGGGCAAGATAAAAACACCTTCCAGCTCAGCATCCACTGATCCCCACATCACAGCCACCTACAGCCTGGCAATGAGCCAGGGCACACCTGAGCCACACATCTCTCCTCTAAAAGCTTGTTTAAAAGCCCAGCACCTAAACCAGGGAACAAACAGATGGGCTAAGATGCAGCTCAGTGGCTTGTTCAGATCCTCCTACAGGAACCCTTGTAACACATGACATGTTCTCAGACACGCAAATCCCACAACAGCGATGGCAGTGGGTCATTTCCCTACCACAGCACACAACACAGGGTGTTTCATTCACAGCAGCAGGGCAAAGGATAAGGCCGAGCCCAGTCCTGGCAGAGGTGCCTCCTCCTGTTCTCACCTCGTCCATCAAGAAGGGAATGAGCCTACACTGATGTGGAGAGGAATGTCTGCTGATGCCAGAGGGTTAGGTTTCTGCTGCTATTACCTTGGCTTAACTTCAGAGAGTACTTTAGACATAAATGGCTTGAGAAGAAGACAGTGTTTCTAAAGTCTCCCCACTTTACCAAAACACACCAACCAGATGACAAACTTTGCCTGGGATACTGCTCAGTCAGCAAGGGACTTCACTCCTTTAGATTATAAACCATGCTGTACAAGGAGTTTTAGCTCTAGAACTTAATTTTGTTGGAAATAGCCACCTGAGGTTGCTGCTGGCTTTAATGTGAGTTGGTGAGCACCCTCCTGCACTGTCAGATCACCACTGCTTAACAGCCAGTGCCTGCACATCCCTTAGAAGTTCTTTAACCTTTGGGCTGTGGCCAGAAAGAGACATGTGCACATCCCAGAAGAGGACTGACCTATGGGGCAGGTAGGATCCTCCCATACAGCTCTAAAACTACAAACAGCCCCTCACTATCATTACCCCCACGCTGCAGTGACATACCTATGAGATGCTCATGTGGACTCAAGAGTGTCTCAAGCTGCAAAACCTTTTCTGTCTTTCCCATCAGCTTGCACTAGGTAAGGTATTGCTGAACCTACATTTTCACTTGCATTAAAATTTCTGATTTGTCTAGCAGTACATATGCAGTTCCCCTGCCCTTTTGTGGGCACAAACAAGAGACAAGGCTGGTCTCCAAAGCCCACCTGGATTTTCATGGCAACTTCTTTCCCATTTTTCAAGCGTGCCAGGTGAACCTGACCAATTGAAGCAGCAGCAAAGGGGCGTTCTTCAAAGGACTCCAGTTTATCCCTCCAGTTGGGGCCAAGATCATTGTTCAGAGTTTTCTACAAATAAAAAAAAGCATCAGGGTATGGGAAGTGAAAACTTAAGATTTTACTACTGGAATCTAAGGTGACTCACAGAGTTTTTAGTAGTTCTGAGTACCTATATCCTGCATCATTCCTGCCACCTCACTACACACCAAGAGTAGTCCAGCCAGCAGTGCTTCCCCAGCACTAAAGAGATGCAGATCTCTGTGAGGCTCTGGCTTCATGGACAGACATCTTGAACACAAACAGCACTGCCTTAGCAATACAAACATCCCCTTTTCGGTGCCACTTGTTATCTTCCAGAAAATGAGCAAGGAGGTAGCTATTTCTCCTCTTTCATCATGCTGTCAAGCTGAACAGAAGCAATCCAGGCATGCAAGAATGACTCTCTTTAAGGCAATATTGACAATTAAACATCACAGCCTGCTTTAACAGCTTTTTTGCTATCCTGCCAGTTCTGGCTCTGTTCAGTGTCTTTCAGAAGATAAGTAGTGGTGGCAATTCCTTTTGCATCACCCTTCACATCTTAATTTAGAAAGTGAAATAGAGAGAGAACATGTACATTGGGGAAAGCAACTTAGTTTGGTTCATTCTGGCTCTTCTTGATGGCAGGTTACATTTAAGCAAAACAGTAAGGACAAAGTTGCTGTTAATTTTCCATCAGACTAAGGCTTGTAAGTCTTAAGTCTAAAATGGGATGTAGGCACTTGTAGACACTGGCTTAACACCCATTAGAAGGACAAGAGCAAACAGAAGAGGAGGCTACACTCAACAAGACCCTATAATCATACTTGTATGCAACATCCTGTTCCATCAACGTGAGTCTCAGGTCATAAACTCCCACATTTTTCCCTCTATCCAGAGCCGAGAGTCAATGTTTTGGAGAGAAAAGGCAGCACATAATTGATAGAAGGAATCAGATGTTACCCAGAACTGAAAATATGCAACATTATTGAAAGAATACTCTTAAAAATCCCCATCCACCTCCCTTACTAAGGTATGTCATGGGTGACATTTATTCTGTCATTGTCCCTCCTCCCCTGATAAGCACTAAGGAATATTCCTCACCATCATCTGCTTTATTGGCATGAAGTCAGCACTCTGACGCACACGCTCAAAAATCCTCTGGAGATGGGGGTTGATAAAGGCATCATCTGCCAAGGGAAAAGCACATGTAGTCAGTTCAAGCATTGCATTCTCCACCTCTTCAGCAGCACACAAAGAAACATGCACCTGCATTCAGACAAGTCTGGCACAAAGCACACCACAGTGAAGGTTTTGGAAGTAACTCTAGTTCAGAAACTCTCCATACCCAAAAACAGCATGTGAGGTTCTCCTCCTGAGGCACTGGACCTTTAGAAATGAGCCAAACAAGTCCTATGCATGAGTAGCAAAATTAAGGGAAAAAGCTCCTTCCTTTTCACTCTTTCAAAAAAAGCTGTACATAAACAACTCCTAAGCCACCCTCCTGCTGCAGCAGGAGTTTCTGTGCACCCCCTTCCAACTACCAAAGGCAAGACAAAGTATGAATATGCTAGAAAGCATGCTGAGAAACTTCTTATGCTTTGAAACCAAGCCTTTGTCTAGCAGCAACTACCAAGAGCAGTGGGCAGCTCGGCACAGCACAGAGGCTTTTGATGTAGTGGAAGTTGCACAAACCCAGGAGCAGAGTGTTCTGCATGAGCATCTGTCACCCACCAGCCCATCTTCTTGCCGGCAGCAGTACAGCACTCAGGTCTAGGAGAGGCTACTGCGTCATGGAAACTCAGGTCACAGAAGGAATCCACTGGAGAGTTATCCCAGTGCTACAAGGTTCCCGATGGGGTTTAATCCAGTTCATTTTAAGAGGCAGCAGCTTCTCTGAAAAGCTGTGCAATGGTAATACACCACTTACACAAGTATGGAATTCTTGGATAAACTAGGATTCAGCATCTGCTACTGTAAACAACTGTCCAAACGCAGAGCCACTAGAAGTGGGCAGAAGAGAACATAGCTGAGCCAAAAATTTTAAGTGCCAGAAGGATCTAGCAAGCAAATATTTACACTCATAAAAAACAGGAGGGGTAGGGGCTAATCTTTGAAAGATTAGTCCTCTGCTTGAGCAAAGGCTTCTACAACAGCTCAGAAAAAAGATACCAGTTCTGGAAAAATTTTCATTCCATAAAGGATTATGGAGGAACTAGACTTCTCTGCTGCTTTCTCAACATTGGAAAAGTCCAGGCTACTGGCCTTAATCCTGACAACTCAACCTGCACAAGCGCTTGTGACATTCAAATAAAAATCCGTCATTCATCTCCATTAACAGATGATAAACAACTAAGTCTATTCCAGGAGCCAAGAAATAAATAGTGACCTTAAGAACACTGTCCTGGGAAGATGGGTGGAAAGCAATGGCTAGAAAAAGATACAGAATGCAGACACATCACATTAACACTCAGCATTGCTTAGAAATTCCCACTGAAGCCACAGCAGCATTTAAAAGTACTAAAAATCCCCCACCATGAGCCAGCAGAAGTTTTTAAGAGGAGCTCCCATTCCATCACTGCAAGTCAGAGATCAGCAGGCTCTGCAGGAACAGTGAGTAAAGTTCCCGTTGTGATGTTATAAACCCGCAAGAAGGTGGGACATGGCATTTGCATAAGCACTCCAAACACCAAAAGAAACATCTGCTGTCATTGACGGTACATCACTGCCAAGCCTCAACACAAAAACCCTCACATTCTCATAGGCACGTGAAAGTATAAACTGTCATGCTGCAACATGTAACCTGCACGTCCACGATGACTGGGCAGAAGGAGTTGACTCCTGCTTCCAGAAGCTGTTTGTGTCAAGGTATCAGGGTCTACAACAACTTAGTATCAACTTCTGTTATTCTGCTTATTGCTGACACACAAAAACCTCACATGGGATTTCAACCGCTAGCCTGAGAGGGCATCCTTAATTAGGGCTGCTTGACCACCACCACTTTGTTCATGAGCACAACGCCAAAAAGCTAAGAAACCTGCAAGTCCATACTGACTATACAGAAACTCAGCAGCAACGTCAAAAAGTCAGTTGTGCGGAAGCAACTCTGCCAAACTGAGGCTTACAACACACTGATGAATAAGGACATACGTCTTTGTGGTGAGGCCTGGATGATGAGGCCTTCCTGGAACAAAATGCGAAGCAAGAATCAAGGCAGGGCACTCTCAGCTGGCAAACATAATTGACTTTCCAACATATCCCAGAGCACACGCATCAGACGGGATGATTTGGGGTCCTTGGAATCTTTTTTGCGCACAACCTTCAGTGATGTGGGTCCCCAAGAAATCCACTGACTCCCACAAGAGACATTAGGGGTTTTAAGGACACTACTTTGTGACTTGTGCACAGCTTCAGGGAGCCTCTGCACTCAATTAACACTCAGATAGGGTGATGGAAGCAGTGAATTTGAACTCACCAGGCCACAGAGAAGCCATGAAGTGGCAGAAACTGCATGAAACCCTCCTGTCCAAATAGCTAGACCAAGAAACAGATACTCTGCTCTGTTGACAGTGTCTAATTTATTTCACCACAGCTGTCCCTCAGCAAGAACACAGGCCTGTGTTCTTACCAGGCACAGCAGTGCTACACACACTTAGCATAAAATGAGGGCTGGGTGCAACCACTGAGGTTACTGAAAGCCTGTTCTTGACACCAAAGTGAAATCCATCAGCAAGTATTTGACCCTCCTGCCAAAGCTCAGTAACATTAGGAGACAGCAGGCA
>VYZS01035888.1:49590-72047 GCA_013400695.1 Neodrepanis coruscans
TAACAGGAACATAAAGTGTTTTGTCTCTCTTAAAGAGAGCAGCCATCCTCCAAGTTCCTCCTAGGCAGAACATCCTTGAATTTCAAACAGGCTGCAACCACTACCAAAGTTTTCAGACACAGGGGCTCATCTATAGCTCTGTACTGATAGAACTGTGTGATTTCACTGAACAGCTTTAAAAAACCCTTAGGCCAAGACAATCCAAGAACAAGCAGAGAGATAGTATTCAAACTCAGAGGTGGCTGTGGAGAAATAAAGCTGCATGAATTGTGGCACAAACTCATTCTCTCACATTTACCTCTGACCTTTATGTAGTGAGAGCACTTAGATGGGGTAAGAGCCTGGAGATGGAGAAGGATTATGCTGAAAATGAAAACTACTCATATGCAGTTATTCTGTCTCACCATCCCAGCTTTCAAAAGAACAGCCTTGCAAATGCAGGTAAACCTTGTCTGGAATAAAAAAACAAGGGTAGAGTTAAAAACAACACCATGACATCAAAAGGGCTTACCACTGCGTTCCTCAGGTCTAAGGCTCTTCTTTGCAACTTCTGCCAATGCCCCAATGCCAAGACCAACAGCTAGTCCTTTAAAACAAGAAGAAAAAGACCCAGGTCAGAATGAAAAAAAAAACCTTCCAAGCCACATACAGAGGCATTTTTTTGTAATTAACTTCAAGCCACACAGTCAAATGCACAATGGCTTGATTAAAACATGCTGCCTTTTGCAAGAGTCATCTTCACTTGCCACTGAAGAGTTTTCTCCCGTACTTCTTCAGCCCAGCATGCCAGCCAGGAATCATAGGCTAGCCCAGCCTGGGATGTNCCGTACTCCCACACTGCTGGCAGTACTGGGTGCACCTGTTTTCCAAGCACCCCAAACCCTCCTTGAGGCATTACTGGACAGTAAAACAACCAGGGAACACAATACACTGAAGGAAGCAGAGCTGACCAGCACACGGCACTTTGCATGTGTGCAGGAGGAAACACATGCACGTGTTATGTAGACTCAAGTCACAGCACAGCATATTCAGAATTGCAAGAGAATCACAAGGATCACTGTGTCCAACTCTTAAGCAAATGACCCAAGTCCACAACCTTGGTGTTATTAGCACCATGTTCTAACCAACTGAGCTAATCTCATGTTAGTGAGGAAGCTTGGGCACAAACAAGGCGATCCTCATCTTGAACTGAGTTATTTCTCTCTCCCCACCAGGTAATCACCACCTCACCTCTGGGATTGTGGAAAACCTCATCCTCCCTCATCCTACAGATCAGATTAACACTCTAGGGTTCAGAAAGCAAGTTTAGAGCCACAACACGAATTTCCCAAAATGCCACCAGATTTGTTTTCCAGGCCTCTTTCCCATACCCACTCATCTGAAAGGCCATGGTTTAGGCATGTATTGTTTGAACACAAGTAACACTGTGTACTGGCTGAGATAGGAGTTCATTTTCTTCACAGCAGCCTTTATCATGCTGTGTGTTGGATTTGTGACTAGAAGTGTTGATAAATCATTAATGTTTTGGCTCTTGATGGATAGTATTTGCACAGCATCAAGGATTTTTCTTTTTCCCACTCTGCCCTACAAAAAGCAGGGTGGATGTGGGCAAGAGGCTGGGAAGGCACATCCAGGACAGCTGATCCAAATCCATCAAAGGATCCATGCCACATAACACCATGCTCAGCAGTAAAAGCTCAAAGAAAGGAGAATTAAAGCATGGACATTAGGGGTTATGGTGTTTGCCTTCCCAAGTAACCACTAGAGATGCTGACGACCTGCTTACCAGGAAGTCACTGGACATCTGCCCGCCAATAGGGAGTAGCAAATGAACTCCTCTCACTGCTTTGCTTGTACATGGTTTCTTTGCTTCACCTGCTAAACTATCTTTATCTCAACTACCAAGTTTTCTCCCCTTTACTCTTCCTATTCCCTCATGCTGTGGGAGGAAAGGAGTAAACTGCTACGTGGGGCTTAGCTGCCAGTCAAGGTCTAACACACCACAAACATGTTCACCTGTTACCAGGAACAAGTCATCGCTCCTGCACAGCTGTACAAAAGCACTCTCCTCCTCTGGGCCACTAGTCTACTGACCTTGCACAAGTTACTCATGACGTCCTTCATTTTCTTCGTCTGTAAGATGTGTGTTTCCTCCAAGGTTAATCATTTGGGGACAGTTTTCAACATCGCTGAACAGCCATAATTCAGTACCTTAGAAAATAATATCCCCAAGCATACCTAGAAAGTCACTCTCCAGCATTTTGCACTTTATGCAGACAGATTATTTCAGGCCTGGAAAACGCCATTTGGTCCTATACCAGCAGAGTGGCTCTTCAGACATTTTCCAGGCATCTCCAACATCTGTTATACTTCAAACCAAGGTCATCAAGAGATGATCTGGAACCAGTTTTGTTCAGCATAAATCCTCTTGCTCAGCAACTGACACAACAAAATAAACTAAAGACTTAATGAGTTGTTATCACTCTATTCAGCCTGCCAAGCCCAGGTGTGGGCAAGACCCTCCCCTGAAGCAGCCTGTGCCCTGTGGTCCTCCATGGGCTGCAGGTGGATCTCTGAACTTTCATTAAGCTCCTTGGACCACAGGAGCAGAGCTGCTTCACCATGGTCTTCTTCACCATGGACTACAGGGGACTCTCTTCTTCAGCACGTGGAGCACCTCCTCCACCTCCTTCAGCGGCACTGGTGTCTGCAGAGCTGTTTCTCTCACTCCTTTCTCCAGCTGCAATTGTGCAGACTTTTTTCACCCTTCTTAACTGTGTTATCCCAGAGGTGCTACCACCACCACTGATGGGCTCAGCCTCAGCCAGTAGCAGGTCTGTCTTGGAGCCATCTGTCCAACATGGGGGAAGTTTCTGGCAGCTTCTCACAGAAGCCACCTCTGCAGCCAAAACCTCACTGTGCAAACCCAATACACACTCACTTGTCACTCACATGACAATCTGAATCCTGCTGTCATCAGCCCCGTACATAACTTTACTAAATACCTCCAGAGGCTACCTTTTTTCTTTAGGTTTTTTTCCAAAATTGTTAAAATCACATTAGGTCTAGACTTCACTGTAAGCTTCCTCATTTTCTTTATTGCAAAGGGAACTTATTTTATCATTAAAATAATAAACTCAGAAAACAGAAATACGATTAAAGGAGACAGGAACTGCTTAGAAAAGTCAAAAAAGGCAAGGAAGGGAGAATGGAAATAAAGATCCAAAACTGTGTGGGTGGAACTGATGACCCATCAGGCTACCAAGCAAGCATGGAAAAAATTGTGGAAAAATCTGTTTTGTCAATTATAATTCTGGGAAGAAAAATAAATAAAAATCAAGGATGATATTTAGTACTATAAATAAACCTACCAGCAGTCACTCCAGCTGCTGCAAGAATCATACAAAAATACATATACAGGACAAAGGAGTTCAGTAGAGGATCTTGTGCTGATCACAGAGAAACATTAGCTCAGTATTACATGCAAGTGTTGGAAAAAATTATCTTCAGTCTTCCCAGTAAAATGTTCTTAGCTTGCAGAAGAGGTGACAAGCCAGGCAAACTCTGCAATCCAAGTATTTCTGCCTCCTGTTATTTGTCCATCACCCACCAGAATGTCCTACCACGGTTGAGACATGGCTGAACACTCCCTGTAACACTGGGGAGGACAAAAAGAAAACATGCTACCTCAACCCCAGGAATAGTCACATGAAGTCTGGTTTTGACCTACTCAACATCTTCCCGTCTTCTCTGAGCTTAAACTGATACTGTTCTAATACGGAAAAAAAGGAAAAAAGTGAGTTTTATTAAAAAAGTGGATTTTAACAAAAAAATAATTGTCAGAGTCAAATGCTACTTTGACCAGTGTGGAGATTGTAAGAGAAGAATCCACCCAAAACCATTTAATTTCCCAGAATGATTTCTTGGAGTCTCCAAATGAAAATGCCACCCTGAAGCACACAAGAAAAAAAACAGTACAATAAGCTTAGGTTTTTTAAGATACACTCCTTCATGGATATGACACAACCTTGACCTTTATTATTTTTAAGGCAATGCAAAGAGGCAGCTGGAAGAGTAGAAAATAATCATCCCCCAGCTCTGCCATTCCCTGTTTAATTCTGATCATTTATATGTCCTAGGAAGTAAGGACAGAGATGAGTCACTAATATTCCCAAAGTTAACAGTGATATCTCCTGCAAAAGGATTCTTTCCAGCTCTTAACCATCATCCCTCAGCAGCAGCAGGTGTTCCCAAAGCCAGTAATGTAACTGGCAGCTCTCATTAAATCATAATACACCTTGTTTCTGACTTCTCTCGAAAAGGCAAGAGGAAATGTCTAAGAGAAAACACACTGTGCAGGCACAGTAAACTTCCTACTCACCTACCACTGAGCTTTGAAATAGTTTACTTCGAGCTTATGTTGCCTTAGCCAAAAAAACTGCATTAAGATGGGTTGGGTCTTCAGAAAGCAAACCCCTTCCTATCTCAGCTGAAGCCACTTCCTATGCCCTCACAAGACTTCCTTGATCAGCCTCACTCTTCAGCTTGCAGGTATTTTTAAGAATTGTACATTATCTCTTGTATCATTCCTGTGAATAATACCCAGGAAGGATTGACAGCGAGGACAGTAGGAAGGTAGGAGAGGCACACAGCACTACCTTCCTCTGCTCACTATCTAAGGAAAAGACAAACATAAGCCAGAGTTCACCAGCAACTTCAGACAAACCCAAAACAGGTAAAAGCCAATGGTACACCACAACTCTCACCATCAGCTAATGTTTCATGGTTTAAGCATTTAAAAGGCTTCATGAAGATGCAATTTGAAAATAACATCTCTCATCAGACTAGAACCAGTCAGCAAAAACCCATCAAACTGGCTGATGGGGTTTCACAATTGCACTGTCTCTCTTAAGGTAAAAAAAAAACCCTCTAAACTTGGAGCAAATAGCAAACAGAAGCTGCTCCTCACTAGAAACAGAGTTGTCTTTCCTGTCCTCCCCCATCCAATGCGGCCATGAACATTCACATCTCTGGGCAACCTCTTTCAGTGGCTCACCACCCTCACAGTAAAGAATTTCCTCCTAACACCTAATCTAAACCTGCCCTCTGTCAGTTTAAAGCCATTACTCCTTGTCCTGTTACTACATGCCCTTTTAAAAAGTCCCAAAATATTACCAAAGGATATCTTAAACTGTAAAAAACTACCAGTTGGCCACATCTGTACTGACAGTACTATTTCTCTTTGCTGTTGCAAGCTAAAATTCAGACAGAAAGATAAGCAATGAATGCTAACAAGAGACTGAGAACCCAGAGGATGTGAACATCCATTTTATAACATAATTTCCCCAAAAAGCACTCAAAGCAAGAGTTCTGTATTGCCAGCAGTTTTACTCATATAAAGCAGACAACTGGAGAAGAGCAAGACCAAAAAAAATAAATGACACAGCAATATGTCTGGAGCTGCTGCTTATAAACAATCTCTTTCACTCTTACTCTCCCTTCTTGGTTTTGAGTTTGATGGGGCTATTTGTTTTGGTTTTTACCTTGAGGTTAGGAGAAGACAGGTAGTTAATTATACTTCCCCTAGAAGCATGAGTCAGCCTTCCCTCATGCGACAGCCTTGGGTGCCAAAAGCTGCAGCATAAAGCGACTGCACTGGAACCCAAAGTTCACAGAAAATTTGGTCATCTGCCACTTCATATCCACCAGCTGTCAGCAAGCAGCAACAGATGAATTCAAAAGGTGACAGCTAAAAGTGTTATGACACTTCTCATAAAATTCAAGGCTAGATTAGAACAGAGACCTGTATGCTACCAGAGCTTAAGAACAAGTGAGTTTTGAAGTGATGCCTTGTTACTCCAAAAAGCAGATTATGAACCCTGCTGTGAGGTCAGAGTGCCTGCAATGAACTACAGGGTTAAAGAGATCTGACAAGCATGGAAAACTTATGACAGAACTCACTTGCTGTTTATTCCTGCACTGCATAGAATCAGTCCCTGCCCCCAACGCCTCCTAGTGTACATATTACTCCAACAAAGGGACACACAGAGAAAGAATAATTGTTTTTTTACGTAATAGTTCATTTGAATTACATTTGACAGGTTATTTTTCTTTCTTCTGGGATCTGTAACACAAGGATGTCTACTTTGTACATGTGCTTCTCTACCAAATTTTGTGGAAGAGAATCACAAGAGCCACAAAAGCATTCACAACCTGGATAGGCTGCTATCATCTCAAAACACTACAGTCACAAAAAAACCCAACCACAGCAACAAAGAGACTACTCACCTAATGATTAACTAAAGACTAGCTATGTTCATTTTCCCACCTACCATACTGTGACAGTTCCTTCTTCCTCAGGAATGTTAAGTCTTTCAATGGCTTTGGATATAAGACATTATAAACCATCATCTGTTAATATTTCTGAATATATTTAGCTGGTTTTTGACAAACTAAGTCCCATTCTACAAGTAAAATTCACTTAGATTTCAGCTAGCTTGATCTTACAAGCTTCATGGGAGAAAATGGTTTACAAGCAAAGGCTAAATCAAACTTTGACTATTATCATCTTCCCACTCTCAAAAAGCAATACCAAAAGGCTATGTTTTATACTTAACCACAGTTCAGAAAAGCAGCAAGGATAAGGTTGAGAAAAGATTATTTAAAATGACAGCTGCTCCAGCTGTCTCTGCTTGACAGTGACAACATCCAGTAAGGACTTGGAGAGTTTCTTCAATAAAGTGAAATCACATGTGCAGGACCAGGATATTTGTACAGGCTGGGGAACAACCTGCACCTCACTCTCTCATTAAAATAGCTCAGCCCAGTATGTGTTACCATGAAGATATGAAGCTCTACTACACACTCCCAAATCAACTCTCTAACACTCTTTAAGAGTAATGGAAAAGCCCAAATCAAGCTTCAAGCTAACCAGCTGTTTGTGGGAAAGCACGTTCCTACAGCAAGTTTAACCAGAAAATAGAGCCCCCTAATGCTTCAGCAGGGACACTGTCACAGCCAGCCATTGACCAGATACATGCAAGGGTAGTGACACGGCCAATGTGTGAGTGCAAACTCACCTCCAAAGTTGGCGAGCCGTCCGATCCTTGTGACGGGAACCTTCCTCTCCCGGGCCCGCTCACTGAGCTGCAGTAGAGAGAGGGGGAAAGGAAAACAAAACATGAAATCCACAAATTAACTGGGCACATGGTCAGATACCTATGAAGTAGGAGTGCAACCCAGAGCAGCTGAACAGCTCAGTGCTACAGACCTTGTATCTGTTGAGAGATTTTCCAGTGACTACATGCAGAACAGACACACCCCGACTGAAATACACATTAAGCAGAGGAGCAGGCAGAAGGGTAGGAAAGCTAGAAGAGATGAGAACCATGGAAAGCTGGAAACCCCATTTCAATTTTCAACTCATCAACCCCTGGAGAAGCTGCACAATGCTAACCCAAACTCCCTTTCACAAATGGAATTAAAACTCATGGAAGGTTATTGGGTTCTCAGTACTGTAGACAATTTGCCCAAGCACAACAGCTGAAGCAGTAGAACAATACAGTTTTATCAAAGCAATATTCTGAGTGAGAGAACCCACAGTAGCATCTCATCATGGATATGGGGAAGGAGGCAGGAGGTCAGAGCACGTGGCAAGTATCTCCACTGTGAGTTCTGCTTTAACATAATAAATACATGGAGTCTGTTTATACAAAACAGAAGCCTAACTCTATGTATGCTTTTTAAACATCTTCTCACATCAGATTATCTGACAGAGGGGGCAAGTGTGAAAAGAGAGCCTGAAAAGCAATTGACAGAACAAATATCACAGAGATTAGAGTTAATAAACACTGACACTTCCCTCTTTTGCCTCCATAAAAGGCAATAGCAGAAGAAGAAGAAGGAGAAGGTGAGTAAGGACAATCCAATGTAGAAACTACAGTACAAGAATCCTTAATTAAAACAACATACCATCTGTTTGTAGGGTTTTTGCTCTGAACCTGTTTTGGCCTGTCTGGCTTTATCAATATCTTCAGCTGTTAATCCACCAACAGAGGAATGGTCTTGATGAAAAGCCCTATTTTGTCCAAAGGCAGCAGCAAAAGGATTTCCAGGCTCCCTAATGCCTCCGAATAACCTTGCATCCATTTTGGGAGGGAAAGGCTTCTGACCCATGCCAGAATCTCCAGTCTCATCAATGTTTCTAAAAGGTCCATTTGTTGTGTAAGAGTAAGCAGGGCCTTCACTGCTGTGTTCGTGAGGTTTGCCAGGGGCAGTGGAGAAGTCCATTGGAGCATCTGATGGTTCTCTGGCTGAGAAGTCATAGTCTTTCCCAAAATCCTCACTGAGGTCAGTCAAGTTCTCCTGCCGTTTGCCTAGTTCCTGTGAACAATAATAGAAGTACTTTAAGAAAAAAACTTAAAACCTGCTCCCTACCAATCCATGGTTCTCAGAGATGGGCATGCAGCTAGGCTGTCATGTCTCCATAATATTTGTGGAGACTCTGGCACTGTAAATGTTCACAGTAAGATAAGAAAAAGAAACGAGACACTGAGGACACCTGGGATCCCTGGTAGTCTTTCAACTCCACTGATGGGACAAATTTGTTAACAGCATAACTGGAGAAGTCTTGTTCTATACAGTGCCACAAATGATCATTAAATGTGGAGTTCACTTGAAGCAATACACTGCTCAGCCAGAACAGATGATGGGAGCTGCAGCATCACATAAGATGTACTTAGGAGGGATAACGAAAAACTAAACCTCGTAACATTCAGTTCTTCCCTCTACCATGCTCCCTTCTCCTATCCTGTCCCTAACAGGCAACACCAGCACTTTCAAGCCCAAAGCCACCCAAAGCAAAAACAGATACCTACTTATAGGCAGAAAGCTTTTCAAGGCCATCACACTGCCAACTGCAAAACACATTCCATTATTCAACCACTAAACTATGGCAAGGCTCGTTGTTATCCCAAAATAAATAACATTCTATGCCTGAAGCAAGGATAGCAGCATCAGGCACAGCAACATGCAAGGCAAGCTTCTCCTGACAGTTCTCTCCTGTCCAGACCTGCAAAAGCTGCCCCACTAAGTTCAGATATTTCTCACCACATTTCAATATAGGAAAAAAAAATAAAGTCAGCAGCAGAGCATTATCTCCTATTTACTTATTACTTGACATACTCTAGTTACTTAGCAGTGGCAACACCATGGAATAACTGATGCTTATTACAGACAAACAACAGGAGTTTAAATCCTGCTGTGGTCAGGCAAGCAGGCAGCATATTTCAGGCTGTTTCCTAAACACTAATTAAATTTCCCTTCCTTGCAGAAAAAAACAGAACATGGTCTTTCCTGCTGTTCAGCAGGTCTCATGCTATTTTGAACTTCAACATCACAGGGGCAGCGAGAGGATAAATAAGTTTACAGATGGGAACTGTGGCCACAATAGTGACCAATGATTTCAAGCAAGAAAGCCTCTCTGGCTTCTCTTCCATACTGAAATTTTTAAAAGCACGTCAGACAGCTAAAATCCAGTCACTGTAAAAGCTTTCCTCTCTTTAAAACAAAACGTTGTACCTTTAGATTTCTTACCAAGCCCTGCTTTGTCAACAGCTTCTCTTGCAACTCATTTACAGAAGGAAGGGCAAGCATTCTGCAGGTGTGTGCTCATGGGGCCTCTCTTGAGCAGAGAAACATGCACAGAAACAGGAGAACATCTCTCTCTTTCAAGTGCAAAAGGAGGACAGTGGAAAGACAAAGCACTATGCCCATAAACAAACACACAAGTTAGCTCCACTGCTCCAGGAAAACACAGGCCCAAATTCTAGGACTGAAGCTGCAGATTGCCATTGACAGTCTAAGGTTTTTGCATAAGAAGCATCAAAACCTCATTCATCAGTTTCTGCTTCATAAAAGATGATTTGAGCTACACTGTCTTTCTAAATGAGGAAAAAGAATGATCATTTTTGATGAAGAGAAGTTCCTCAGACAAGTCCCATGTTTTTAAGAGATGGCAACACAGCAAATGCGAAGCTCTTCTAAATTTATCCCCATCTCTGGCAACAGAAGCTGCCGATTGAAAAAAAAGGTGTGCCTCTCCTTATGTTCCTCATTTGAAAACCAGTTCTGCTAATCCATCCTGCACCCTAAGTGATGAACATGCAAACACCTGACCCTGAGCCACCCTGAAAAATATCTCCAATTCAGCCAAGAAAGGAAGCAGCACTGAGATAAAACCATGCACTCTAAAAGAGCTCATTCACTTAGTCAAGGGGAAATAATAAATTCCTGAAGTTGAAAGCAGACTTTAAATAACAAAGCTGCTGGCCAACCTTAGCATGAGCTTGATCTTTGACAAGATGAGGTGAACAGAGCATTTTTCATTTTCAGCATGAGTCTTAACATTCACTAATGCAAACAGAAACACTCTGCAGTAACAGTCCCTTCCCATTCCTGTCCAAGCACCTACAGCACACCACAGATCCCAAAGAATTCCCAGAGCAGTGCATCATTTGTATTACCAATCCTGCATTTGAGAGCTGTGTTCTCCTTCACAATGTGAGTTCTAGTCACTCACACAACAAAACAAAAAAAGCACCTGGAAGAAAACCAAAATATCAGGTCAGGCTATGCACAAAGACCTTTGCTTACCTGCATTTTCCCCAGGGCAGAACTGAGCTGCTCCTCAGCAGTAGCCTGGAGACTCCTTGCAACAATAACAGCATCGCCCCCAAGGAGCACCTGCCGGAGCTGTCCTGCTTGGGTTTCTAGGATTGCTTTACTGAGCTTTGTCAAGCCTCTCACCACCATGACAGCATCACCTGCCATGACTGATGTCTTTCCGTGCTGAAAGATAAAGAAAGGGGGCAGGGAAGGCAAGATGTCAAGGAACAAGTTTGCAATGAATTTCAAGTCACCTAAGAGCCAGCAGTATATGCCCGACACATCGCCCTCCTCTTTGGCAACCAGCCTGCATGGGAAGTTGTTTGCAGCTCAGATAGGACATGGGCCAGCCTGAATGACACCAAGTTAGCTGACCTTACCAGGCAAAGAGAGAACTCTCCTTATAGCTGTTCATGAGCTAGGATAACTTTCCAGGACTCCACACAAATATCCAAGTTACCAAGGACCCAGGAAAGCAAAGACAAGTAAATGTCAGTACACACTGCAAAGATGGTCTTGACTCCTTCCAGATGTTTAAAGAAAATTAAAAACATTAGCATTTGACATTTAATTACTATGAGATCCTGGAACATGTTCTTAGGGCCCTGGTGAAGTGCACTGTCACATTCCATTCCTGTCCTAGAGCTATGCCTGCTCATGTTACACAGCCGAATTTCTTCACTCCTACACCAACGATGAAGCTTTGTTTGTCCTCCAAAGGCAGAAGGCTCTGCCCCCAACTTGTAGCTCCTGCTACTTTTAACTGGAACCTTCAGCATGCTCAGAACATCTACCTACCTACGACTCAGTCCTCCCTCCTTTTCAAGGGGCACTCCACCTGTGCAATCTCAGTGTCTTCAAACACGAACTGGGCAGTGTAGGACGCACAACAGAGTGTCTGAGAAGAGTAATTTCCATCAACTCCTTTGCCTCAGCCTAGAACCAAGCTCAGGCTCAGGACACAAGCTCTCCTCCATCACTGTGGTTCATGTAAAAGAAAACCAGGAGTGACCAGGGTGCAAAACTATTTTGCAAGAGAGATTTTCATCTACTGATGTCACTCATCTTCTACATACTTAAAGCACAGTCAGAGTAACAGTTCCAGGGCTGGCTCAGTTGCACATACTCCCATCTTTACTGACGCAGAAAACAGATGCACACAGCTGGCACAAGATGCTGCCTAACAGTCAACCTTGCCCACACAGCATTCTCTGTGATGACTTAAACGAAAAAAAATGTTCTGGCTGCAATAGGTACCAAATACTAGTCTCAGGCCACATATTTAGGTTATTTCCTAGGTAGGTACACGAGTATCAATTAATTTTTAGAAGATAACCTGTCATTATGCACATGTGCACTTCAGCTGTAAACATTAATACACTGATGTGGTACAAGTGACCCTGAGTACACACAGGATTATGCCCAGCTGCAGATCACAAGCAACTGGATCCAGCTACCTTCTCCAGAAACACAACACCTGGTAAGAGAAGATCAGCCTGTGAGACAGTCATGCAGGAGAAGAATGGACTGCTAAAACTAAATTTCTGGCCAAGTACACAATTTTGCTGCAATCACACAGGAAATGCATGGATTACTGCAGCTGAATTTCAGAGACACATTATTATGCAAATACAGGATAAAGCTCCATTACTGGGATATTTGTTCAACAACTGTTTATCAGTGATTAAAACCAGGAACAACCACTGCAGCCAGGCAGTGTTACACATTACATGCTTTAGGCACCCTGTTAGGACAGTCTAGTGCTCACAATGACCCTGGGCTTAATGGGTTAGCTGTAAAAATAAAAAATAAAAATCAAGTCCATATATGTAGGTCATTACTCTCTGGTTCTCTTTACAAAACCTACCCATGTGCTCCAGACCTGCAAGAAGTGCTACTCTTAAATCTCATCAGAGTTTAATCACTACGGTTGGTTTTAATGTTGTATAATGCACTTCTAAACTCAAAAGGTGCCTGTCAGGTAAGGAAATAAACTCTGTCAACAGGAAGTGTTTTTTTATCCCCACATCTTCACACTGGAAATTTCCACATGGATCTCACTCAAAGCATTCGCAGGCGGTCCTCGCAATTCAAAGACAGGCAAAGAAACCAGCCAAGAACCTAGTCCTGTCCCAGCTGAAACGAGACCATTCAAAGGTTGCCACTGCTAAGAAATGAGTGCTTTTGTGGTCACAAGCATTAGCTGCACAGGAAAGCCTGAATGCAAGAAGCTCATTCCCTCCCTTCCAAAAAGGGCAACGAAAGTAATGCAATACAGTAATGCAATCAGTGACAACACACACAAAAACATCTACTCATAACACTGGCTCTTTCTAACCAACAATACTAAAACCATATCCTTTCACCCACAAACAGCTGAAGACCTTGTCATAAAGTGACATTTCCGACATGCTAAATGTGCATTTTTTTTAAAAAAATCTTCCAACAAAATTTCAGGAAAAATAACGCAACCACAAGTGAAAAACATACATTGCATAATATGTGTTCAACCCTCCATTGCTAAAACAAGAGGACTTATTGCCCTGTACAGATTTGGCTACAGGACACTGCACTGGGCACAATCCCACCAATATCCTCCTGACTTCCATGTTATCAGCTCCATTTTCCCTGCACAGCAGCTATAACCAGCTGGGTACCAGGCATGTGCTTTGTCAGCTTAGAAGCGTCAGCAACATGCTCCTGTGCAGCACTGCCAAAGGACAGGCTATTCCAACGGGACATTTACCCTGGCACCTTGCTGAAACCCAGGCCTCTGTGTAGGAAACACATGCTTACAGGCAACCAACTTGTTTTCAACGATCTCCAGACCCTCAGCACACAGCTCACAGGTCCAAATAGAAATCACAGTATACGCACAAAGGCAAGGCAAGGCTCAAGGAGGACTTCAAAGGCCAAATCCAAGGAGAGTCACGAACAAATAAAGCCTGAAATGGAAGAATGTATTTTCAGAAGCAAGACCCTACCCCTGCTTTTGAACAGAATTGTGGCTGTAAGCCATCTCCTTCCAGTTCCTCTTGTTCTGAGTACCAAGTCCTCACCTTTAACAAAGCATGGTTAGAAAAAGCAGAGGAAAAAAAAACTGTACTGTGATGATTAATCCTTCAGCAATAGGATCAAGAAAACATTCAGATGCAGTCTGTACCCATCATCAAGCAATATGAAGGAGGGAGCTAAGAAGTGCAATGAAAACTGAACTGATACTGGACCCATTTTCCTCAAAGTTATCTAGTTCTGTAGACCCTACATTTAGCAGGACACATTGGTTGGTTATCCTGGGAAGGACACAGAAAGCAGAGACTAACGAGGTTATCACAATCAGAAAGGGAAAGCATGAAAGAAAACAGATGCTAGACAATCAAGAAGGTAAAAGACTACACACAAAAATTAACCAAGAATTAGAAAAATTGCTTTTTTCTTCAATGAAAAAGCACTATGCACAAGCAAGACCAAGAAACACAAAAGTTGAGACAGAGGAAGCACACACTTTCGAGAAGGCTGGTACTATCCTCAGCACTACACTTGTGTTAATATCCAGTGCAGACAGCAGGAAAGAGATTTTTTCCCCTCCCCCCAAGGCAAGTTCTATTCATACCCCTACTAAATCAATAAATAAACAGTGTAAGCAAGCTCTGTCAGATTTAGGGAGTGGCTTCAAACGGAATTAGTACAAGTGTACAAAGCCAGTATCAGACTCGACTTTTCCCCTGAGGATTCATTATCTAGTGCTACAGCAAGTAGGGCACTGGGACCAGGGAGCACAGACAAGTCAGCTGTGTCTACGCAAGTTGTCAGAGGCGCTCTGACCTGGACTGAAGAGGATCGACAAGTGTTGATCATGAGCCATCTTCCAAAAATAGTCAGGGTCACATTTTGTCTTAGTAAGCTTCTCACAGTTGAATGAACCCCTGGAAAACACCCACACCTTCCAGCATGAGGAGACTGGAGCCAAGCCATCCTCAGACACCAGGCAAGGTCCACACAGCAGGCAGAGGGGTTTGGACAGGTTACAAGCCACACCAGTAGGTAAATCATCTCCTGACATCACCTGATTTAGAGCCCTTTGTAGCACCAAAACTAAACCAATGCCTGGGGTGCTCCTGTGTGCAACCACCACCTGCCTCACAAGCCACCATCCTCTACAGTGACTAATTGCAGTGTGTTTTCTCCCTTTTCCAACATGCCAGACTACAGAAGGTTTAAGCAAGTGTAACAAGACACTCAGCCTATCACAGCCCAGTAACAGAAACCAAAAGCCTCACAACCGGCAACAGATGACATCATACATTTGTCTTGCTTTAAAAACACATTCCTCTATTCATTCCCTTTGTTTTCCACATATGCTTCTACAGACGCACCGACCTGCTTCTGACTCCACATGCTTTTTTCAACATGGCTGTGAAAAACCCTTCTCATATATACATGTGCATAAACACACACATATGTATACAGGACAGACAGTTTAAACACAAGGAGACTTCTAATCATACAGAAATACAGCAGAAACCTTCCTGAAAGTTTTCTGTGCATGACAACACAGCCTTTTCTGTTTAGGGGATTTACTTCTACCATCAACAATTTGCTAAACATCCAAGCAGAATTTTTAGCTGCCTTCTTTATCTTCAACTTCTATTTTAAGCATGTGAAACTCGTCAGTAATATTAGGCTGGACAGGTAGCAAGGAAGAAAATTAATTATCACACTTCAGGAATAAGAAACAGCCTCTTTAGCTCCCCCTTGCCATTAGCCTTTATTACCATCACTGTTATCTAAGTTGTATCTAAATAAGGACTATACCCTTGGCATCAGTGTTATAATCACCCACACCATCAGAGCAAGTGTTGCAACAGTATAATGAAATAAAAATAGTAATCACCACAAACAAGATAGAGAAGACCAGGTTCTCAGCACATTGTTCCGCGGCCATAAACCAACAGTAGACCAAGTTAAAAATAAGTACTATTCATTAAACTGCTCTATTACTGTTCTTCTACAGATTTTTTCCGTTTCTTTTTATGTGTGTTACCATACCAACCCTTTCATGTCATCCTTTCACTGGTGGCCTTTTTCAGTTCCATCACACACCTCCCCACCAGCTCCTTTGATACCAGATTTCCAGGTCCCTGCCTAAATGTATTTTCATTAGCTGGATTCCTTGGGTTGCAGCTGACCCAAATTTTAATCATGCAGGATACAAAACTTGCATTTTAAAAACAGGAACTTGCCATCATCCTTTAAACTGAACTGAAAATCTCCATTGCTTATTCTTCATTATCCCACTCCCCTCAACTCCTACACACCGCAGCTCCTAAAGAAATAAATTTAAAGATCTGACCTACAACAGGAGGTCCCCTGTATTTGAGTCCTGGCCCACGGCTTGCACTCCAGCCCCTTTAAACTGAATTCATCAAGTTTCTGAAAGCTGCGTTAAAACCACCCTTGCCCAAAGCAGTTTGCCAATGCCATTTAAAACAAACACCTTTGAAGGGCAGGCGGAACTGGTTTTCTCTCTAATCGCTACAATAGCAGTACACACACTGATAAAAGCGGGCTGCTTGGCAGACAAATTCATCTTTCCACCAAAATTCACAAGGCTTAGCAGTCATTTTTGGCAAATGACAGCTAGTTTAAAACCCAGTTTTCCCCATAAATGGCTTGACATGCAACATAAGAGTGAAAAGAATGCTTGGACATTTAAAAGTAAGCACAGTCTGCTTTATTTTAGGTATAAATATATCCACACAAAGTGAATGCTCTGGACAAACAGCTCTATTTACTTCTATCTGGACAATGTCTAGGGACATGCAAAAACACAGTCACAGCCCACATTCCTGGAATTAACAGTATCTTTCCTCCCAGGCCACGGATTTAGAAATAATTCACCCACAATTAAGATCACAGTGAGAAAGCCCTTTACAGGCCTCATTACAGGTCACTTCTAATATGCCTTGACACAATACACTCATAAATTCTGTCCTGGGTGCACACTTCCTATCACACTGAAGTAGATCCAACTCAGTTGCTGTGATTTAAGGCTGCCACCCGCTCACTTCTCCCCAAGAACATGGTCTGTGCCTGCTCCTGTGAGTTAACTATTGGCAGTTCATGGACCAAAAAAGTTTCATTTGCCTCATTTACAAGGCAAAAAGCTTTGGACCATTGGGACAATATTTCAATCTGGAGTTGTATTTATACCCAACATGCAATCTTTGTATTACTGATGTTACCAAGAGGAAAGAATAAAAGGACAGGGAAAAAAAGGATTTTTTTCCTGTGCTTAGAAGTGCATTGCACTGCACACTCTATATGGTTCAAAAGCTGCAGGCTTCCTGTGACTAAAGTTACTTCCCCTGCATGTATACAGTTAATCCAGCAAGAAGGACAATAGTATATTAAAATCAAATTGGAGCATGACCTCAAAGCACACAGACTAATATGAGATTCTGGCAGATGCAATATTTGAAGCAGGTACTTAAGAAACAGCATAAACCCTTTATTTGGGTTTATGGCAAGTTTCACACAAAAGCACAGTTCACCAGGTCCAAGTTATCCCTCTGTCAGTGTTAACAGCATCACTTTAAAAGACAAATCCCCCACATCCATATGGAACAACTCTACCCAGTAGTATTTATAAAAAGATTACACTAAACACTGCTCTGATTAAATCCAAACACTGTGCCTCAGACAAAAACTAAACATTCCCTCCCTGATTTGTGGAGCAGCTCTATCCTCTCACAGCCATTTCACCAGCTGGAGCAGCAGAGATAACCAAAGCTGAGCCCCCCCTGATGCACAGGGAGCCAGTCTCTCCCTCATGCAGAGCTCCACAGCATTAAGCTCTGCACAGGAAACAACAGAGCTCCCCAGTGGTCTCATCCTCTGAACTAGAATATGAAGAGTAAGTGAGGGAGGTTATCAATTGGCAGCTAATTTTTTTGGGGGGGCATACACTGCTATGTTGCAATTGTTTTTCTTGGAAGTTTTGACTTTCTGAAAGAACACCAACTCCAATTTAGGGGTTGGAAAACAATAAAGCACTATGCCTCACACAACAAGTGCAGATTCTTTTAGACTCGAATACATCACTAGTTAAAGCAAAGTTCTTGAGAAAAACAGCATTTAAACACACATCACTCTTCACTCACAGACCTCAAAAAGTGAAGGAAAGGGGACTGATACCACAGTTCTCTACTTTACAGGGAATAGAACAAGTCATCTCCCCAAAGTGACACCACATGTCAGGGATGGGGCTGGGAACAGAATCCCAGTGCTCTCCAGAGCACACTGACAGCACTCAGTCTATCCCTTTACCTATCCACCCCTACAGAGCAAAAAGAAAACAAGGATTTAGAGCTGGTTTGCTGACCACCTTAATGCTGTATTTAAGTCATCTCTAAATTATTAAATGCCACACCAGCACTGGTTTCTGGTAAGAATCTTTCTAATTGTAAGCTTCTGGAAAACTAGACACACCCTGTAACTGTGCTGAACATCCACCTTCCTCAGGGCTAGGAAGATATTTTGCTTATTATCCTTTGTGTACACCAGGATACGCCAGTACATTATGAAGTCACTACAGCACCCCCAAGGTCTCTCTGGATGGCAAACACACACCTTCTGCTCACATGGTGAGCTCAAGCCCTCTGCCACCCCCGTGAGCAGCAGGTCAAACAGCACAGCCTCCCACTGCTGATCCTGCAGGAGTACATGTCTGCACAGACCCACGGCGTCCAACCTTGCCCTGGAAAAGCCAGAGTCAAGCTCCAATTTAGCAACTTACATCCTAGTCTATTCATAGCCCCCTTACATACCAGCACCCTAGCTGGGGCAGCTTTCTTTTTTCCTGGCTGTGCCAAAACTTCCCTGGAAGAAGAGGAAAAATAGGATGTAAGAACAGGACCACAGGCAAAAAAAGAGTCTTCAAGACTTCATGACCTCAAGAAGGCATAAACTGATCTCTGTGCTGAAGGGGAACACTGTCTATCAGAATCTACAGCTCACTGCAGCTCTGTCACAGAGAAGTGATTTCTGTCAGCTCCTCCTCACCACACTTTGGTACTTTCGACACTCAGGTAAATAAGAGCAATGAGCTCTGTGTTTCTCATAACTCACAACTAAACCTAACCTCCAAGCTCTCATACCTGATACAGAATCTGTCGTCTATAATTGTTTATTCTCTCTATGGACAGGTTTTAGGAAATCACATTCTACATAACACACACATACTGCTTTTTCAAACTAGAAAAGCCAAAGCTTTTTGCAACTTATATAGGTGCCCTTTAAAACCCCCAAACACAGAGTGAATTCTGAATACCATGCTCCACAAAGCTTTGCTATGCAATGTAAAACTGTAGGCTTACCAATTTCAGCAGAGTTCTCTAACAGAAACACTCAGTCCACTGCCCAATCACCCTTCCTTCCATCTCTTCCCTAGTTCCCACTACTCTCTTGACAAGCACTTCGAGCATAATAAGGATTAAATACTCCCAAGTGGCACAACTGAGACAGCAGGAGAGCCCTTTTACAGGACATTTGTTCAGCACATCCTGAAAAAAAACAAGATGAGCAACTGGTTAAAAAGGAGGCATGAACAGCCCTGAAACAAGCCATAAGGATTTAACCTACACAGAAAACCAGGACCAAGTGCAGAGGCAAAACAAACACAGGAAGGCAACTTTGTGAGTGGAAGTTATCACCTGCACAACACAAAACAGCTCTAGGACCACAATGACCATAAGCAGATTGTCTGTCCAGGTGTCTCTACATACAGAATCTACATAGTCTTTAAGAGAGAGATGTAGTCTTATGCAATTTCCAGGGGGAAAAAAACATCTTTTTAACTCTATGCATGCAGATTTGTTTAAGCAAACACATGAACTTGTAAAGTTTTTAAAAGCCAGCTCCACAGACAGACAGCTAAGTTTGTCAGAGCAAGTAAGTTCATTTTCTATGCTGCATGAAGCATATAGAACATTTTAGATACTGAATAGCTGGAAATTTAACATGCTTCATTTAGCTCTACACTTCTACTGACTGACAAAACATAAAAGTCATTAGAATGCCATTAAAATAAAGTGCAGAAACATAACTGTGCAGAGAAAGGGCAAAACTTGTGTACCCTTTTTTTTCCCCTCGGTCTTTGTCACCAGCTTAGATTGGTTTAATTTTAACATCTACTCTAAGGGAGGGAGGAAGAGGGAGGACAGCAAAACAAGTGGCAGCTAGAAAATCAAGAAGGTAAAGATAAAAAAATTGAATATCAACATGTGCCTATAAAATGAGCTTTCACTACTGAGTGGGAAATCAGACAGTGATTGAACCCACGCCCTCAAACTACTGTTCTTTACTGCTAGCCTGCATTTTAGCTCCACATGCAGTTAACTTATTCTTCAGGTCCTAAAGGAAAGCACTTGGAGCCCAGGCAGCACTTTAAACACTTTTATAAAACAAGCTGAAAGAGAAGATACTCTTCTGTTCCAGAATGTAGAGCTCCATAAACTAAAAAGCCTCCTTTTCCAGGATTCTCTCTCAAGCAGTTTGAGAGGGAGAAAACCAGAAGACCTACATACTCACAGAAGATATGGTTCTTAAACATTGCTCCACTCACTACCTCCATCCTAAGCTGAACCATTCACCCATCAGTCCAGAGACATTTAACATAAAAGAGGAATTCTTCTTCATGCATCAAGCCAAGTCCTGAGATGCATTCAGCATCTATTTATACCATGCACACACAAGATAAAAGACCACGAGACACACCATCCCCAGCAAAAAACACACAGACAGGAAAAACAAACTACTCTCTACCTACAAAAAAAACTCTGTCAGCAATCAACCTTGTTAATATTAAAAAATAAGAAGCAGGAATTCAGCTGCTGTTTCCAGAAAAATAATACAGCCTGAGAAACAGGGTGTGAAACATCAGACCACCACTTGCCTCTAAAAGGACTACTGGAAGAGCAGAAGCCAAAAAAAGTTCTGTTCTTGCTGCATGGATGCAATGAGCTATTATTAACTCGTGTTAACTATCACAAATGAATTAACCAGAGCCGCACTGCACAGCACACAATTCTCCTTGGCAGCAATGAAACAAGGTGTCCAACACTCAGATGGTAAAGGAGGGAAGGAATTCTCCACATCTGCCGTTTTCTTCTACACTATTATTAAAAGGGAAACTCTGTCAAAGCACAGCAGGTCACCCATTTTTCTCCCCCCTCTTGAGTAAGTCTGGACAATATAAAGCTGTTTGTTCTAAGCATATCTTACTCAAGGTTACCAAGGGCATTGCTAACTAACAACAATGAAAAAAACATCTAAAAAATATAAAAATAAGTCTCCTGACCTAAGCAAGCACACTCTTGCTTTTTCATGTGAACTGCAGCTAAACTCCTTCTGGTAACACGTCAAAGTTCTCATTGCATGGCAGCGAAATGCAAAACCACCAATATGCTCTTAAACACCAATCTGCATTCAGTCTGTAACACAGAATTTGTTCATCCTTTCTGAAGTCTTACTGGGCTACAACTGACTTTGGCCACTATCCTTCAGCACCGAGTGCTAAAACTTACTTTGTATATGCTCACGGAATACACTCTAGTTCTGCAAAGCAACCAAATTTAAAGACAAGCAGCTCAGAAAAAAAAATCAGAATTTTTTAGGTTAACTCTTTTAGGAAAACAATAGTTCCAGTTATTGAACGAGAATCTTTAATTTCCTTTCACGTTTTTCTTCACCTAAGCACCAAATTAAAAAAAAATCTGCTTCATTTTTGTTGAGCGTAGCTTTCTAATTTATTTTTCATAACATTAACCACAAAGTTTGGATTTTCACTGCACGGGGGGAATACAGAGAACTTCCCCACCTCCGTTCCTGCCGGGTGGAACCTGACCGCGCTGGGCTACCACAAATAGCGTTACTACTTAAGATACAGTCCTGCAGAATTTGGGATGGTCCGTAATCACGAAAACAACACTATACAAGCAAACTTTTGGTTTTGTAGTTCCTTACAGGCAGGTTGATCGGCGTCCCTTTAAAACTACGTACCTCCCCATCAATTGCTGTTCACTTTCTACAAAGACTCTACAAGCCTGTAAAAACACAAGGTTATTTCCTCAGAGCCAGGGGTCTCACGGTTATTTTCCCGTGCCCCATTTCAGCTACAAGCACAACATCCCGATGTTACATCCATCTCCAGACGGACGCACACACCGCTCCCGGGACAGCGGCGAGGCTCCAACGCGGAGCCGCCTGGAAAAGCTCCGGGCTCTGCGCTTCGCCCCCGTGCTGTCCCGGGCACGGCGCATTCCCTGCGGAGCGGAGCGGAACGGCGGATCCCACCCCCCCTCGGCCCTGAGCGCTTCCTGCACCTGCCCGGGGAGCGGCTCCGCCGGCCCCGCTCCTGGCCCAGGACACACTGCGGCGGCCAAGGGCACCGGCAAGGCCGCACGGCTGGGAGCCTCCGACCCGGCCGCGGGCCCGCCGCCGCCATCGCCCGCCAGACCCCGCACACGTCCGTCCGTCCGTCCGACCCCGCGCCGGGCACCGCGCACTGCCCCGGCACAGCCACCCCCGGCCCGAGGGGCCGCGCCGCCCACGGCCCTCCTCGCCCCGACACCCCCGCCGCCTTCGCCCGCATCCCTTCTGGCACCACTCCGCCGTATCGCAGGGTACGGCACGAAATGGCACGGCACGGCATCGCACACCATCGGGGGAACTCGCGCTACCGGCGGCACTACCGCTACCGGGTGCTCCGCTGCCCCCTCCCCTTCGCCCCC
>VYZS01035890.1:0-12151 GCA_013400695.1 Neodrepanis coruscans
ATACCCCTTAAGGCATCATAACCTTTTTTTGAAGCACATTCAGAGACAACTTAAAGAAATGAAGGAGATAAACAAGGGAGGGAAAAAAGAAAATACAGGAGAAGCAAGTGTTGAGGTGTGTAACTATCCTCTCAACATGTAGTAGCTAGAGTTCAGAAAATATCTTGTACTATTCTGCACTTGGTGAAAGTAACAACTGTTTTATCTTAAATTCTCTATCAGTATCACTGCCTAGTAATGTGCTATATATACATAGCATAGAAGACCGATACATGGATTTATAAATTTTAGGCCTTGAAATTAAGTGAGGTTGTAAACAAATTAGTGAATGGCCAAGTGTTCTTTAACAATTCATGAGGTACTTGATAGGTCCACTTAATCATAACTCACCATTAGGAAAGTCCCTCTGCATAAAAAATGCATGAAAGGTGCTATGCAATCAATTATATTTGACTCACTGTAGGTAGCATGTATGGTGCATGAAAGAGCTTGCATTCCCATAATTTATTTTTGTTTTACTTTTCTTCTACTGCTGTTTTTCATATAAAACATTGTTGTAGAATCTAATCTTGGCAATCTACTAAGAGTTATGGCCTCTTTTTCTGTTGGAAAATTCCAATAAAGAGTTCAAGGTGCTTCTATCAAATGGTTATCTAATAGTTTTCATAAAAAAAATTTGGCCTGCTATGAAAACCCAGCTAACAGAGAGTGCTATTTTCAGAATATCGTATATGAATAACATAAGCAAGTATTTATTTCTCATAGTGAATTTTTTATTCTCTGGTTGCCTGGTCTAAGAGGGAAGATCTGTGAACCAAGGAATTATTTATATACTGAATCTCAGGAAATGTGCAATACTTTTGAGGATCTAGAAAAAGAAAATATGAAGTAAACATCTTTGTGAACCATAAAAGCTTTACCAAGGCTTATATATTGCTCCTTCCATTAACTAGTAAGTAGGGGTTAGGCTGAGAGACATCTTATGCACAAGTCTTCTCTCAATTCATGAGGCATGGTAACGCCCTTTATTTAGCTTTCCCCTACATTTTTTGTATGTATTTTTATTAGAACTTTCCACTTATTACTTTAAGACCACATCAACAGTGGGAGACAACATGTTTTCTGTATTTTTAGGTAGAGGCAGCAAAATTATATGCTTCATCAGAGGCAGACTACAGCAGATGAGCACTCTGCCTCTCTAGAAAAGAAGCACCTGTGTGTACTGACCCCTAACACCTATATCTCATCTTCTCAACACATACACTTCCCTTGCTTAATGGAAGATATCAATCCATCCCTCTATTAGACAAGACAGAGAAATCACCATTCCTTGACTTCAGTAGATCCAGGGTAGCAACATTAGTTATACGTATGCTTGTTCTGGGCAGACTCAGTGACTTCAGACTCAGGAAGTGAAGTCTCTGTTTCACTGGTTAGTTTGAACCAAGAAGAAATATTCACCAGGTGAAGAGTATCTACACTCACCTCATTTCCTTGTACACTTGCTGACAACATTGTCACTAAATTGTCCATGTGTCTTTGTTCTGAACAAGGAAATCCTGGACAAACTCAAATACAAAAACTAAAGTTACAGAGGGTGGAGGCTATAGAATAGGAAATAGATAAAGGATTTGAAGTAACACAGGAGTTACAGAAGAAAGGACTCATCTGGCATTCCCATATAGCAAGAAGGGCTATGCTGACCCACACACAAAAGGTTCCGTAAACACCAATAAAGCACCTGGTATGTCGAAGTCTGAGGGATACAAAAGTATTGAGCCATACTCCAATAAACACAGGTGTCAAGATAAAACTGTGATACCCTTTTGACCTTATGCCATACATCAAGAAACAATAAATTCTTGTTGACCAATCCCAAATTATATTGACTAGAGTCCCACAACACTCATAAATCTTCTAAAATTTACTCTAAATAAATACTATATAAAGAGCTAGAAGCTGGGGGATATTTGGGGAGAAGAAACCTTTCCATTGAAACACAGGAGTGACTGACAAGTGACTCCTCTCCCCACCTTTCACCCTGGGATGCTGGGGTGAGATAAATTGTAACTTATGCATGTTATCTGCTCGCTTTAAAACTAACCTTTTGCTTTTTCTTAGTAATATTCTTAATAGACTATTTTGCTTTGAGAACTTGTGTTTATGTCTTTTCTTATGCAGTTTTTAACTATATTTTTTAGCAGATTTATTCCTGATTACCCACGAACCCATGAATTGTCATTGTAATTGTTTTAATAAAAAGTGTTGTTCCATAACTGTTTTAGAGTAAATCCTCATAGAAAGGTACTAACAGTTTTGTCAGTGATGGAATAATACTTCAGGCAGACCTGCTGAGAGGTGTCCCAGCCTGTTGGTGAAAGTCTTTTCTTAAGGAAATATCGAATCTAGGAAGTGAAAGTTTCTGTGCAAATGAAACACTACCAGACTGGTTGGACTAATAAAGGATTTTGATTTCCCAAGGCTCTTACATAAAAAATAAGATAGAAAGGTTGAGGATTCTCCACTTTCTAAGGTTTCAATTCTAAACCTTCTTTTTAAAGGGTTAGGCAAAGCCACCCTCCTTTCCATGTCATAGGCATCTTGGGTGAAATAAATAAAAACTGTCTAAGCAGCCAGAGATCACTTTATGTAAACTAAAACGCTCATAGAATTAAATCTGGCCAGCAATGTCAAGGACAAAAAGAAGAGTTGCTATAGGTATGTCAGTGATAAAAGGAAAGCTAGGGAACTAGTTTCGTATGTAATCTCTGGAAGGAAATGGGAGGCCTAGTTACCTGGAAAATACAGAGGGATGAGATGCTCAATTACTTTTTTAACTCAATGTCTTCACTGGTGAGTGCTCCAGCTAAACCACTGAGGTTGCAGGGTGTCGTGGTTTTACCACTAGGAGGCGTGGTACTGAAAAGAGAGACCCTACAGAAGCAACACACCTAAAAAAAAGAAACAAACAAATAACAAGATTTATTTTATACACACAGAAAACCGACAATAAAGCGCAAAGACAGACAAATTAAGCTCTTCTGGGTCCCGCGGCTGAATGGGAAAACTCTAGGGTAGCGCCAGGTTCTCTGCCGGGGCTCCTGAAAAGGCACTGGGACAATTAGAATAACTGCAACCTCAGCTCTTCCGGATCCCGCGGCCGATTAGGAGAACTCTAGGGTAGCTCTAGGTTTCTGCCGGGGCTCCTGAAAAGGCACCAGGACAATTAGGAAAACCGCGACCGCCCACCCCCATTTCCCCAGGAAGGAATACCACTGCTGATGGAAAGATGTGGTCCTCAATCCGTGCCGCTGTCACTGGAGTTGCCAATTGGCCCACGTGCAGGGGCAGGACTTGGTGCGGAGGCGCATAGAGATGTGACCCCGACCAGCTCCGGCGGAGAAAGAGAAATATGGTGGCCCCGCTTGCCTTTTTATAGGGGACCAATCTTTGCGCATGCACAGGCGTCCCCCGGGCGACTTGCCCTCTCGGATTGGACAGTCAGCGCCCGGGAACCACCCCTGGTGAGGCTCCGCACGCATGCGCGGAGAGCCGAGCCCCAGACCGGAAGTGCGGGTCCCTTGTGGCCCCACGTGGCGTCCCGGGGGGTCCCAGTACTGCCCCCTGGGCCATCCCGGCCTGTGCCAGCCCCGGCCGCCCGCTTGGTACAGTGCCCTGCAGCCCAGAACTCCTGGGCTCAAGCAATCTTCTGGGCTCAGCCTCCCCAGCAGCTAGAACTACAGGCGCTCACCACCATGCCCAGCCAGGGCTGGCCGTGCGGCGGCCCTGGCGCTGCCCACCCCGGCCCACGCCAGGGGCGGGGGGGAAGGGAAAAACTGGTTTTAGCTTCAACCTACAACACAGGGGTAAAAGGCAAGCACTGGGAGAATGAAAAACTCCTACACACAGTAGGAGAAGATCAAGGTCGAGACCACGTAAGGAACCTGAATGTGTGCAAGTCCATGGGACTTGATGAGATGCATCTATGGGTCCTGAAGGAATTGGTAGATGAAGTAGCTTACCCACTATCCATCATATTCAGGATGTCATGGCAGATTGGTGAAGTTCTTTCTGACTAGAAATGGTAAAACAGTCCCCCAGCACTAACATCATCCCGAAAGTGAGAAAATTTTAAATGCGGCACTAGCTTTTATTTCCACAAGGGCAGCATTTGAAACTAGGGAGACTAGATATTTGGAGCTAAAAGAAAGCATCAGATTTCACTAGATATCATTTAAAGTAAGGTAGGCAATGTCTGGCCACAAAACAGGCTGATCAAGGGTGTTTGATTTACTGACCAGTACGACTAGACAATCTCATGGCAGTGGTTTCTGTCCTATAAAAAATTGATTTGAACATTTCAGTAAAAGTAAATATAATCTCTTTGAGTATCACACTGTGCTTTTCATTTCAGGCAAGCATTTATAGACTCTAACTCCTCATTGTCTTGTGACTTGTGTAATTGCTTTTACTTGGATAAATGAATTATGAAATACTGACATTTTCATTTGGCAATTTTTGCACAGCTATGTATGACAGTACAACATAAAAAAAGGCATTGAAATGTCAAGCATGCTTATAAAACAAAAGAACAGCCTCTAAGTGAATTGTTTCTGGTAGGAACAATTCTTTAGGGGTACTTTAAGGAAAATACTTTTTAAATGCAGATACACATTTTCCAGGTCTGACACATTTCCCTCTGTGCTCTTAAGATCTGTGTGACCTTAAAATCTTGATCTACTAAATACACCATGTAAGATTTCAAGGCCTTTCTTTTTTTTTGAGAAATAAAAACCTTTCCTAAATCAGGTACTGGGGTATTGGCAGTAGATTAGAATCTATACCAACTACTGAACGAAGATCGATTTTTAGTTATTTGGCAGATTGCTTAGTTCAGAATTATGGGTCAATATACTTCATTTAAAGTATTAATTCCTGCTAGAATACAACTCTTAAGGTCTCAAGCTCAGCACAAACAGTAAATACAGCAACAATGCAGACAGTCAAGTGTGTGCACATGTGTTTATTTCAACATTCTCCCCACATAATCTTGTTTCAAGTCTGCTATATCAGTGGTAATAATTAGCAAATTTATTGTTTATTTCACTGCATTCTAGGAAATTCTCTGCAGTTGTTTTTGGGTTGGTTTGGTTTGGTGTTTTGTTTTGTTTTTTGTTTTGTTTTGTTTTGCTTTGCTTTGCTTTGCTTTGTTTTGTTTTGGTTTGTTTGTTTTGGTTTTTTTCTGGACAAGGGACAGCTTTCGAAGAAATAGTGGCACTGCAGTGCATCTCTGAAGCCTGAAAGATAGCAGAAAGAATATAAATTCCGTCCACTTATAAACAGATTAAACATTGTTATATTTGGTTCAGGACACTGTATTTAACACTTTTTTTTAAGAACCCTTGACTGCTCTGGTTTCATTAAATGAGACATGCGCATCACAGCTGGGACTGACTGACTGAGCACAGATGTGTATCTACTAAATTGTTTGTGACAGTGATTGTAGTTAATTGTGATAGGTGACAGGTACATTGGATGCCAGTCAACTCAATGAGCTGTTGACGAGTGTGGTATGAGACACAGTATATATTAACAGCAAGTGGAAATTTTATGTCATCCATGACTGAAAATTCAAATCAAATGCAGACAAACAAAGCAGACTGGAGCTGTTCGTAACCCTTTTGCCTGCTCCTACTTTCTTGTTGTCCTTAATATTAGAACAATGTGATTTGTATCATTTTGTCCAAAGGTAGGTTTTCAAATTTCCTTTTTCAGTATTGGTGACAAATGATTAACAAATCACTGCAGTTTATTTTCGAATGAAAGGATGTGAAAAAATTTTGTTTTGTCATTAGGTTAAAGGAGTTGTAATCTGCTTCAAAAACTCCTTTCTTTAAATGGAAATTTTTATTTGCTGTTTCTACTATTATTAGCCTTAGGAAAAAAAAAAAGTGCTTTGATTCAGCCCACGCAATTTATTCTCAGAGTTTTGTTGGTGCACTCAGTCAATACCCGCTTTTATTTATATTTTATCTGTGTCTGTTTTCTTAGACTAAGCCTTTGCACCTTCTTTTCTGCTCTTTGCTACGAGTTCTCTCTTATTAATTTACTGAAATAGAAAATTAACTTTCTTTTTCCTGTTGTAAAGTAAGATCTGTGCAACAATCACATTTCATTTTTCTAAAACTGGAAACCTTGCAGTAGTATAGTAGTCACAGATGATTCAGTGAGAACCAGACATGATAGATTTGGAGAAGCTCTGAAGGAAACCCTATTAAACATTATTATCAGCAACAGTAGATCATGTTAACTGTGCTTAGGACTTAGATGATGAATGAAGCAGAGCTGTCAGATCCATTTTGAAATATTTTGACTCAGGGTTCTTTGATAAAATCCTGAGTAGCACAGCAGCTAAACTAAACCCTCTAAAGATCCTATAACATGCCCTCTAGTAGTCTATGATAATACTGAGATTTTTTGCTTTATTCTATCAGTATCTGATATTAATCCACCAATTCAGTTCATGCAGAACTTTATAAATTAATGTTTCAAAATCTGTAGTTGGCTAGATGAGTAAGAGGGCTATGAATGTGAAATGCTCAGCAGAAAAAAATGGTCACAAACAAAAAAAAGTTGCTTCTATTTAGCTGCATAGAAGACTGCAACAAACTATTTTCTTCTATCTTCTAAATCCCTATAATCCTGAAAAAAAATAAAATTGTATCCCACATGGAGAGTGTAGGATTATAATTTTCTACATAATTTTTATGTGAGCTAGATATATACATCTCTCATACATGTTTCCTTCCATCATATGATTTTTGCTGAAATAGATGATATGAAGGTCTCCCTCAGGAGTCCAACTATTACTTCAAATTAGAGTAACAAGAAACCATACTGTGATTTCTTAGGTCCAATTGCTTGTTGAAAGCAATATCCTTTTCTCCTGTTTTTGTACCAGAAAGTTTAAAGCCTCCTATGGCCACTGGTTCTTCAATAATTCATTAGGATCCATGGTTAACATACCATTGCAGAGGGGTGAATGACACAGTATTCCTCTGTGTCAGTCCCCATCACCCAATAACAATCATTATGGATGTGATCTTCTTCATCTGAAATGTACAGCATGGAGGTGAGCCCACCTGCAGCTTAATCTTCCACGGGAAAAGCAGTTCTGATGAGATGTACTTCTGAGACAAGTTTTTTTTTACAAGTTTTTAATGAAAACATAGAACACATCTCTTACACCAGTTGGAGCACATCTCACAAAACAGAGCTCTAGCAGAGCTGGCATCCAAGAATCTGCGCATCAGATAAAGTTTACCTACGGAGGCCATTTTCTATTTGATATAGGGGTAGCAGAAGATGCTGAGTTACATGAAAGTCTTCCCCAAAGATTCGTTGGGCTAACAGCATAAATATAAAATTGGCATAGATTTCCAGCCAAAGAGAATAATGTTTCCACTGCTCCTTCTCTATCCACATCTCTCTGTGGTCTAGAGATGCTGTATCTGTGAATAGATAAATACTGTAAGGAACAAAACTCCATGTCAATAATATCTGGGCCCTGGCACATTACAGGGTTTCTAAAAACTGTGAGGAAAAGAGGGTTCTGTAATACTGACATTGTCTGCCTGCCGTTCCAGCTATCACTATGCTATGATAAGTGCTCCAAGGCCTGCAGGCTTCCAAAATTTGAGGGCTTCCAGAAATTTCTTTCAGGACAATGCTGGGTACACTGTAAGAGAATAGAATGGATGAATTCAAAGATATCTTTCCCCATCTGCATTTTGACATGATTTAGTTTCAGAAAGAGTAGTAGTACTGAAGGTGCTGTTAACATCTAGGTCATATGTACCAGGATCACATTTACATTATATTACAAGATTAGAATAAACTAAATACTCTTATGCAGGTCTATAGATTTGTTTCTATGTTGTTGTTCAGGTAAGAAAGTTATTCCCCATAAAACAAGATGCAAAATGAGATTGTAGAGATGTTTTGTGGAATTATTTAATTTGTTCACTAACATTGGCCAAAACAATAAAATCAAACTCCTCTGTTTTAGTCTTATGGATTAGCTGATGGAAGAGGAGGTTTTTGTTGCTACTATTTGATACGATAACTTTGTACCACAGCTCTCCCCATTTTCTTATCCTTATGTCCAGGAAGAGTTCTGCTTCTCTATCAATCCTCATCTGGCCCAGGTGGTGCGGCTGCAGTGTAGTGATTGCACAGAAGGGTACCAGGATAGCAAAGATAAACGTACTTGCACAGTGAAGTTTGCAAAGTGGCATGCCCTTCTGAGTACATTATATAGGAAGCTCAGTAGGAGATAATTAAACATCAAATCTGTGTTTCTTTGAGGTGTGAAAACAGTGGTTTGAGGTGGTGTAAGAGAAGACAGTGGCCACACGCAGAGCAGAGTGAGGCTTTCTGTTATTAAAGTCAGAGGGAAAAGGACACCTCAGGGAGAATGAGACACAAATGCTTTTACATGAGGTTGAATTTTTAAGGAAAAGGGCAGGAGTGCCCAACCAGGGCCAGGTTGCTGTCTGTTGCTATGGCAACTGAGAAGAATCTCCTATTTGAGAGAAGAGAGGGAGTAGGAGGACAGAAAAGAAAATGGCAAGGGGGTGGGAGTTTGTAAGTGCAAAAACGAATGAATCTACGTGTCAAGATCAGGCAGAAATGTGTTTATGTCCATGATGACTGAAATGCCCACAGAGACCTTTTCCACAGCAGTTTCCTTTTGTGGGGTGTCTGGTTTGCCAGGGTCACTTCCATAGTCATCATCTGGCTTGCAGAATGCCTCCTGTACCCACTTCACCCGAGGGTCTTACATCTACCTTTGCCCACTGCCTGAGTGTGTGTAATTCTTCTGAGAAAACCTCTTTTTGTTGCCAAGTACCTCTGCCTCTGTTATCTTTTTAATAAATTGCAGTGATCTTGAATGCTAAATTTTATTTTCTTCTTGCGTTATATTACATCATGAGAGCTCCTTGTTCAACATGGGAATCTCCCTTTCCCTCAAGGAGAAAGCTTTCTAGACAGAATACTACTCCCAAGAGGCACTCAAAAAATTCGGACCACTGAGATGTGCAGAAATTTTTTTTCAGAAGTAATGCCTTAATACATGATGGATCCAGTATAGGGAATTATTTTCACTTATAAAAATGCAACCCACCAGGAAAGAATGGAAGAGTAGCATGCATCAGACAACTGACTGGCCAGGGATGTAACTTAATACTTTGCTAAACAGAGTCAAAATGAAATCTCTGCACTGAACACACCTGAAGAAAGCACTATAAAGCAGGACTAAGCAACACCAAACTAAGAGTTTTCTTTCAGTAACAAAATTCAAAGAAAAAAAAAAAAAAGAACAAACTAGTAATACTTTCCCAAAGGGTGATTTCTGTTTTCTTTGTCTCCTGAATAAAATGTCCATGCTAATCAGGCTGCTCCTGAGTCAATGCCATTGTCAGAGCATGTCTGCCCCTGCTCCTTCAGCACTTCTGAACTGGCTAGCCCAGTTCTATCAAATCTGACAGAAAGACAGAGTTTTCAGATGTTACATTTTTACAAGTTCTGTGAAAATTGCTAGCTATGGGCAAGAAAGAGGCTATAGTGATACCTACACCAAGGGAAAGAACTGAGTATGAACTGCACTATTACTGAATACGCACATTTCTTGCGTTGAAGGGTGTGGATAGGAGAGAGAAGTTATAAATGGTATAATTCTTCAATCAAAGTTTGAACATTATTAGACACCATCTAACTTTCATTTCCCTTCTCTTTTTTCCTTCCTGTATGAGTTCTCTAGTGTTTAATAAGGACAGGAAGCATGCTGCAGGCTTAGTTTACTTCATTTAAAAAGCCGTTTGATGAAACACAAATCACTTGGAAACATAACTCTATTAGTTCCAGTGTTTGTGTTTATCATTTAAAATGAATGATAGCTGCACTATACCATCACAAAAAAGCTCCCAAGAACTCTCCATTATCTTTCTATTCTCTTCATTTAATTATTTTCTCTCTCTTGTCTGAAATATTCTTATTTTCCATATTTTCCCCTTAATTGCAGTTTCAAATCACTTCCCTGGAATATAGTGTGAATATCATTCTCTTATTTCCCCCAGATATTCAAGTTAGAAATGTATTTTCAACACAAAGACCTGCAGAATTCAGAAGGTGGTGTCTAGAATTGTATCTCACCAAAAGTCATGTGAAATTCTTTTAATTTAAAATAAAATATCATCCCTTCATCTCTTATAGCTTCTACAGGTCTCTGCAGTATCAGTTTAGTCTCCTGGTCCATTATCGTCGCAGCCATATTTTTATGTGTTTTTAATAGTTATAAAAAACCTTTTGGGAAGTCATAGAATTTAAAGTGTCCCCTTTGTATCATATTATGCTTTCCTCATTTTGCTTTCCAAACCCAAATTAATATTGATTTGACATAGTTTTAATTTCATCAATAGATGTGTCTACCTCTGCTAACTACTGTTTTTTACTTTCTAGAATTCCATAATTGAAATAAAGATTGGTAGAGTATTTGGACTATCTGGACTAAAAATATTGTAAAGGGAATTTGGAGGCTTACAACTGGGATGTCAAATGTTGAGGATTTAATCAGTTTAAAGTGATGGTTGATGATGACTGACTTTCACCTTCGGAAGAGATAACATTGCTCAAGATGTAGTATCCCTGATGAACTACAATCTATTATTCTGTTAATTTGACAGCAAGAAATTAAACATAAATCATTCAACAGAATACAGTGATATAAAATCAATTAAGTCATTGCACTGCAAAAATATTAAGAGCTCTACATTAGGCAACATTATGAAAAAGAATATCAATTTTAAAAAAACATTTGTTATTTGATGCTCAATACAGTTATTCACAGAGATTTTAGAAGATTTGTTTGGGTTAAGGTCTTTGATTTTGAATCAGAAAAAAACATGTCTTATATCTGCTACCGGGGCAAATAACTATGTAACTACTTACTATCATAGTTATATGAGATGAGGACCACAATCAGAACTAATTAATATATGTTTAACTATGTTAATTTTCATCAGATTCATAAAGGTACAAAAGACAGCAAAAACTACCTTTTGAAGACATAAACTGTTATTTTCTCCTTACTTATCTGCAGTGAGACAATCTACAAACTTTAAACTTCAGACTTATTTTAGAAGCATTCTAAATTTAGTTGTAGTGCAAGGCACCTCAGTATAGGAAAGATATTAAGCTTTTAGAGATAGTAAAGGGCCTGGAGGAAAAGCCATATGAAGAGTGGCTGAGGTCACTTGGTCTGTTCAGCTTGGAGAAGAGGAGACTGAGAGGTGACCTCCTTGCTGTTTAAAACATCCTTATGAGGGGAAGAGGAGAGACAGGCACTGATCTCTTCTCTGTGATGACCAGCAAGACCTAAAGAAATGGCCTGACGTTGTGTAAGGAGAAGTATAGGTTAGATAGGGAAAATGGTTCTTCACCCAGAGGGTGGCTCAGGATTAGAATGGGCTCTGCAGGGAAGTGGTCACAGCAACAAGTCTGACAGAGTTCAGGAAGCATTTGGATGATACTCTCAGACAGATTGTGTGACTCTTGGGGATGTTCCTGTGCAGGTCTGAGGGTTGGACTCAATGATCCTTATGGGTTACTTCCAACTCAGTATATTCTATGATTTTGTGAACTTCTGAACAACTCAGATCTCTCCCAGGAAGACCTTAATGTACTGCTTCAGGACTGATCTAGAAGCAGGGTATTCAGGTTTATTTATTTCATGAGTTCTTAGTTTCACTTTACAGCAATATCTCAGACGACTCTCACCAGGCATTTTTGCAATATTGCAATCTGTGCTTCAAAGTCATCATCCAGAAATATGTCTCCCATAAAAATACTCAAGCCAGCAGTTAAGCTGATATCTATGGTACTTTTAGTTATTCTTTTAGCATCTATTTGCATTTTGCTTGTAATTGTATATATATTCTCACACAGATAAAAGTTTCTCTCTATCAAATTATCTACATAAAATATTATACCTAATGTAATCTTTTTAAAGTTTCTTTGCATGTAAAATTTCTGTCAGTGCCCACAAATTAAAATCTATGACTGCTGTTGTTTTAAAATTTTATAATTTATT
>VYZS01035891.1:5243-24447 GCA_013400695.1 Neodrepanis coruscans
GGAAATGATTTTTTTTTTGCCGATGAATTTAGGATTTTGCCGCAGTATACATCTGCAGTCCCAGAATCCTCTGGTAAGATAATCCCTCCTGCGATGGGGAAACGCCTTTAACCTTTTCGTGAATGAAAAATATGCAACCATTTTGAAATAAAAAGGGGGAAAGAATGATGATTTCTAAGAGCTGGAATGAAATTTACTGTGAATTGAAAGAACAAGGAAAGGAAAACATACTGTAATCGCGTTGTGGCGTTAGAATTTCTAGCTGTTGTCTCCATCGCTCCTATCCTTCCTTCAACGGTGTCCGTAAACATGCCTGGAGTATGGTGTTACCCACCTCTCACGCGGGTGAGAAATTGAGAACCAAGACGTTAGGAAATACAGTGTTTCCTTGCCATAACTGCAGAAATGCTCCAACTACAACAACCTCCATGCTGCAGGCTTTAAGGATAATTTTGATTACCGGTCATTGAAACTCATTTGACCAGTAGATTCTTAAGATGGCCAGCTGCATTAGCTAGGAAGGGAAGAGGGAATTCTTCTGCGGCATAAGGAAATTCCAAAGCCCTAGTCCATGTACAGCCTGTTTGGAGATTAGTTCAAATGAAACTCCTACTCTGATACTCTCATATTTTCAGACTTCACGATAATTAAGAAAGAGTGGTCTGAACATAAAAATCGGGTCTTAATAATTTACTGTCTTCTGTTTTAAGATTATATATTAGAGTCAATTACTCAGAATAAGGCAATCTGGCCTAAAGCTATTGAAAGAAAAAGGCAAAATTATATATCAACTACCTTTTTAAAGACAGCTTTCTATATGAGTACAGCTATATATTTAGAGTATTGACAATTAAAGGGTTACAACTCTGGGAAATCAGAGGTTTCATGTGGACAGAGTTTGATTAGGGAAGAAACAGGTAGGTGTCACACCTCTGAGACATTGTTTTTCCCTGTGTTTCTGGCTGGCTTTTCTGCCAGGGTGCCTGAACACAGCCTTTGCAATTGTTTTAAATGAGAAGCGTGAGACCCATAATCATTAAGAGATAGGCACACAGAAATTCTAAAGGAAAACTTAAGTGCCGTCATAGACGCGACAACGACAACATTTTGATCAGTATTGTGGATTTTTGCTTTAAATATAAATATAAATATAAACTTTAAATATAAAACCGTCTTGATATTTGTTCAGCTAGTAGTAATTATGTTACTTGTATTGGGAGATTCAATGTTTCATGTTCAGTCTGTTCCATTGCTTATTATGCCAGTAATCAGATATTCTGATGAGTAATGCCTCAGCTGTTAAATCAGCTGGAGACTTTTTTTTAGTTTCTGATACATACTTGAAAAATAAAGTTAAACTGTTGTAGGAATTCATGTGTACTGAAATAAAGGGAAAATATTAAGGCATATTGCATTTATTCAAAACGGGAACACAGAGAGAAGGAATAACATGTGTTTTTTAAATCAAATTGGTGACCAATGACAATTCTATTTCCAATGCTTGCTACCACATTTATAAACTACTCCAATTTATGTTATTTGAACCAGTTAATAAGATTTTTTGATCAGTATTTTCTGTACTAATTTATTGCTGATTTGTTGGGTCTTTCTCTCCTTCAAAATGACCCAGAGACACACTCACTTTTTTTTTTTTGCATAATTTCTGAGAAAAGTAAAATCTTTCTATTGTTTTGATTTTGAATAATTCTATTTTTCTTTGTCCATAAAGAACAATTTTTTCCATTTTTTCCTGAGTGGAACAGCTATTTGCTTTAACACAGCAAAGATTTTGATGTGTATTAGTAAAATGTAGGTCTCAAATATGAGGCAGAAGTTACATGGATTAGTCTTGTGTCTCAAAGAGTGCTTAAATATCGCAAGCATCTCCTCTCTTTTCCCCTTTGCTCCTGTATGAAAGTGAAAATACGTGACTTTTTGAATACACTACAACTCCACTGCGCTGAAAGAAGATTCCTTTTCTTTTTTCTTTCCGTTTAAGAGGATCAGAATGATGTATTTTTTTGCTGACAAGTGAATATATATTTGGTCAGTGTCTGAAAAAAATTCTGTAGTTTTTTCTTGAGTATGTTCCTAGAGCATGCACGGTTAGAAGCCAATTATGCATACATTTTTAAGATCCATATGGGAAATCAAAGATTCAGGCCCAGAGCCCTAGATATTTCTGTAATTGATAATTTTGCTTTGTCCTCATATTAGTGCCACGGCTACTCATTTGTTACTATGCTCCTTACAAACACAGTTAAACACCAGGATTTAAGAAGGAAAGGTGACCAACTAAGTTTACCTTTAGCTGTTTGTTATTTTTAATTAATGGGCCTCTTGCTTTCTACTGTGCTAAAAGTTGGCTCTCCAAAAGCAGTGCTAAAGATGTTTAAAAAAAAAAGCAAACTAACAAAAAGATTTAAATCATTATATTTTAAAAATTAAGCTTCAAGCTTTCCCTTTGCATTGAGGATTTCTTACTGCAATGATACACAATGGACATNCCACTGGATTTTCAGAGATTTTCATAGCAGATTCCTGGAATGAGCTTCAGAGGTTCTAACAAAAAGTAGGAATAATCCCTGCCTAGGCTGCACTTAATAAATATATATATATATATATATAAGCTGTATGTTTTAAACCTGTTTTTAAAAGGGCTAGTTCCAGTTGTCCTCGTCAGGTCAAAAAGAAAAGCAGTCTGTAGTTCAGGGGCCAGAGGCAAAGACACGGACTGTACCCCTCCTGCTCCCGCAAAATCCAGACTCCAAAAGCCCCATCCCTGCAGACCTCAGGGGGTGGGATGGCGCACAAAGAGGCTCTGAAAGGTATCTGGGACCATGCAATGCATCAAGGGCGTTTGACTGATTCTACTGTTGTTATCAAGTACCCAATGGAATTGCTTAGAATGAATTTGGCAATAATGCCCTATAGAAACAGCACTTTGAACTTATATAGTATAGTACCTTTGATCCAGGGATCTAAAAGGAGGGGTCTGTCAGTAATACTATTCCCATTTTACAGAGGGTGAAACCAATGCAGAGCAGATTTTCCCAAGGTTGTAGAGGAAGGCAGCTCAGAAAGGAAGATGGACAAAGAAATTAGCTGTTCCCCCCACACCCTTTTCTCTTTTTTATTGCTCAAACCACTCTCCAGAAATACTTTCTCTGGCTCTGGAATCAAACTTCGGGTGTCAAGAATGGCAAGGTCCTTCTGCTCACAGCTGCACCAAGTAACTCCCCGGGAAGGTGATGAGCATTCACAGCCCACTGACTCTGATCTGGCAGGATTTTCTTTGCCAATTCGTGCTGTCAATCGCCCCAATTCTTGTCCTTCTTTTGACCAGCATTGTCAAAATGGGCAACTGTCCTAAGAGAAAGCAGCACAACAAAAGCTCCATTTCTGGATCCTCTGACTTTAGGGTTGTCCAGGTGGTGTTTCGTTTCTTTACGAGTGGGGACCAGAGGTTGCCCACTGCAGAGGGAGGCTGGTGGGCGGGTGATTGCTACATGTCCTGCAGTGGCAGGAAAATAGGAAGGGGGGAAAACAGAATTCTTTATGCCTTCCCAGTGCCGTATTAGTAGTGACAGCTAACCCCCAGCTTGAGACCCCTCCTCTGCACTTACTCCAAAGGGTTGTAGCCCCCTGCTACCCATGCAAGTTCTACTTGCAAGGGTTGGGGTGTCCTTTGTGTGCTGCAAGCCTTATATTATTCCCCCCAAAACCCGCCAACCCAGGAGAAATCCCGTTTTAAAAAGCTAAAAAAATGAAAAGAAAGCGGCTTTTATGAAAATTGAGTAACCCTATGAAAGAGATTCCTTTAGTCTAACACTACATGTGACTGAATAAATCAACGGGTGAAAACAAAATCTTTAAGTGCAACTTCCTAAGTAGAAGCTCAGAGCCTGTTTAAAACAGGATTATCAGTGGGAAAAAAAAAGAACAGATGTAAAGGTAGCTCGTCTGTGAACCGTATATCTCCCCCTTTGCAAGAACCGCAGGAACTGGAGTCTGGTGGGGGACGAGAGGCTGCACGAAGCAAAACAAGAATTCAACCCCCAACATCAGCTCGTGCCAAAGCAAATTTATCCTGCGGGGGTGGGGAAATAATATCCATCTTTCACTAGCAACGGATGTTTTCCAGAGCCACGTTAGTATATACGGTCCTTGTTTCATGTGGAGGGAGGTNGAGAAAAGTAAAATCTTTCTATTGTTTTGATTTTGAATAATTCTATTTTTCTTTGTCCATAAAGAACAATTTTTTCCATTTTTTCCTGAGTGGAACAGCTATTTGCTTTAACACAGCAAAGATTTTGATGTGTATTAGTAAAATGTAGGTCTCAAATATGAGGCAGAAGTTACATGGATTAGTCTTGTGTCTCAAAGAGTGCTTAAATATCGCAAGCATCTCCTCTCTTTTCCCCTTTGCTCCTGTATGAAAGTGAAAATACGTGACTTTTTGAATACACTACAACTCCACTGCGCTGAAAGAAGATTCCTTTTCTTTTTTCTTTCCGTTTAAGAGGATCAGAATGATGTATTTTTTTGCTGACAAGTGAATATATATTTGGTCAGTGTCTGAAAAAAATTCTGTAGTTTTTTCTTGAGTATGTTCCTAGAGCATGCACGGTTAGAAGCCAATTATGCATACATTTTTAAGATCCATATGGGAAATCAAAGATTCAGGCCCAGAGCCCTAGATATTTCTGTAATTGATAATTTTGCTTTGTCCTCATATTAGTGCCACGGCTACTCATTTGTTACTATGCTCCTTACAAACACAGTTAAACACCAGGATTTAAGAAGGAAAGGTGACCAACTAAGTTTACCTTTAGCTGTTTGTTATTTTTAATTAATGGGCCTCTTGCTTTCTACTGTGCTAAAAGTTGGCTCTCCAAAAGCAGTGCTAAAGATGTTTAAAAAAAAAAGCAAACTAACAAAAAGATTTAAATCATTATATTTTAAAAATTAAGCTTCAAGCTTTCCCTTTGCATTGAGGATTTCTTACTGCAATGATACACAATGGACATGTTAGGAGACTGCTTGACCTTTTAAAAAAAAATATGTCTGCAGCATATTCTTCTAGCAAACTGCCACTAAAACAAAACTATTAAAGTATAAAAGAGCTTGGAGGAAACTTCTGAAGCTGCATGTACACACTCAGTACTTCTTGGGGAGGAAGGAAAAAAAGCAGAAAAGGAAGAATAACCGGACTGTTTGTGAATTTACTCACGAAGCCCCACACTGTAATATCGGATATAACATTTACTCTTCTTGTTTAGATAGTGGAATTTGAAACACTGTATTTTAGAAAAAACAGAAACATAAAATGCATTTTAGAAACATTTCTATAATTGAAAGAACACTGTGACAAGTTAGAGTTAATAATAATTGTGATACTTCAGCGATTAAGATACTTGTTTTTCTGGAGTAGAGTTTTGGGGAGTTTTTCTAGGTGCAGTTTTAGAAAATTTTTAGCTACCTAATGGCTAAAAATTGCACAGCTAATATGAACCAAATTTCTATTAGCAAAGTGTCTAGGTTCAAAAGTATCCTAACCACTTTGCAGTGAAACAAATACAGGTTAAAATTACAACAACCCATGCAGAACTAAAGCAGCCAAAAATGAACAAGAGTTTAGCATTAAGTACTAAAGGCCTTATTAAATCTATAAATATATATATATATATATATATAAGCTGTATGTTTTAAACCTGTTTTTAAAAGGGCTAGTTCCAGTTGTCCTCGTCAGGTCAAAAAGAAAAGCAGTCTGTAGTTCAGGGGCCAGAGGCAAAGACACGGACTGTACCCCTCCTGCTCCCGCAAAATCCAGACTCCAAAAGCCCCATCCCTGCAGACCTCAGGGGGTGGGATGGCGCACAAAGAGGCTCTGAAAGGTATCTGGGACCATGCAATGCATCAAGGGCGTTTGACTGATTCTACTGTTGTTATCAAGTACCCAATGGAATTGCTTAGAATGAATTTGGCAATAATGCCCTATAGAAACAGCACTTTGAACTTATATAGTATAGTACCTTTGATCCAGGGATCTAAAAGGAGGGGTCTGTCAGTAATACTATTCCCATTTTACAGAGGGTGAAACCAATGCAGAGCAGATTTTCCCAAGGTTGTAGAGGAAGGCAGCTCAGAAAGGAAGATGGACAAAGAAATTAGCTGTTCCCCCCACACCCTTTTCTCTTTTTTATTGCTCAAACCACTCTCCAGAAATACTTTCTCTGGCTCTGGAATCAAACTTCGGGTGTCAAGAATGGCAAGGTCCTTCTGCTCACAGCTGCACCAAGTAACTCCCCGGGAAGGTGATGAGCATTCACAGCCCACTGACTCTGATCTGGCAGGATTTTCTTTGCCAATTCGTGCTGTCAATCGCCCCAATTCTTGTCCTTCTTTTGACCAGCATTGTCAAAATGGGCAACTGTCCTAAGAGAAAGCAGCACAACAAAAGCTCCATTTCTGGATCCTCTGACTTTAGGGTTGTCCAGGTGGTGTTTCGTTTCTTTACGAGTGGGGACCAGAGGTTGCCCACTGCAGAGGGAGGCTGGTGGGCGGGTGATTGCTACATGTCCTGCAGTGGCAGGAAAATAGGAAGGGGGGAAAACAGAATTCTTTATGCCTTCCCAGTGCCGTATTAGTAGTGACAGCTAACCCCCAGCTTGAGACCCCTCCTCTGCACTTACTCCAAAGGGTTGTAGCCCCCTGCTACCCATGCAAGTTCTACTTGCAAGGGTTGGGGTGTCCTTTGTGTGCTGCAAGCCTTATATTATTCCCCCCAAAACCCGCCAACCCAGGAGAAATCCCGTTTTAAAAAGCTAAAAAAATGAAAAGAAAGCGGCTTTTATGAAAATTGAGTAACCCTATGAAAGAGATTCCTTTAGTCTAACACTACATGTGACTGAATAAATCAACGGGTGAAAACAAAATCTTTAAGTGCAACTTCCTAAGTAGAAGCTCAGAGCCTGTTTAAAACAGGATTATCAGTGGGAAAAAAANAAAAATCCCAGGCAACGAAACGTCCAATTAAACGGGCGGGGGGGGGAGGGAGAGCGGGGGCGGGAGAGAAAGGGTCGCCTTTGGCCCCCATTCCCCTCCCTTCCCAACGCGGGACCCCGGGCTGATCCCCTCAGCTTCATCCCCTCCCCCGCCGCGTCTACGCCCCTCGGAGCAGCAGCAGCTCCACTCCCAAGCCGGGAACTCGGATCTTCCTTTCCCACCTCCGGAATAAGGTGTCTCCGCCGTCCTCCCCCTGCCCCGACCAGCCAAGCCCAGCCCAACCTAGCCCAGCCCAGCCCATCCCGGCCTTCCCCCCCAGCCGTGTCGCTTTCCCGCTCCACGTCTCCCTCCGCCCTGGGAGCCCGGCACTATTTCTCCTCCTCCCTCTCGCTGCCCTGAGTGCCGGGCGCCTGTGGAATGCCGCGCGCGGGGCCCGGCCGCGGCGGCAGGATACACAGCCAGGCCCGCCGCTCGCTATAAGAACCTCCTTGTGAGCGACGCCATTTTAAGTCTCTCGCTCGGTTAGGCGGTGGGAGCAGCGGCGGCGGCGCTCGGGGGACACAAACACCGCCGCCCCGTACGGCCGCCACCCGGGAGGCAGCGGCGGGGGCACCGCCGGGAGCGAGGAGCCGAGAGGGGAGGAGGAGGCGGCGGAGGCGGGAGGACGAGGAAAGAAAGACGCACCGGACCGGCATCGCCCGGGCAGCAGCCGCCGGCGGAGCCCACGGGGACGCTGCGCTCTCCCTCCTTTAACGTTAGTGCCGCTTTCTCCGGCGGGAACTTGGGGCGAGCCTGGGCCGGGCCCCCACCCCCGGCCCCGCAGCCGTAGGGGGGGATCCAGGGTGTGCCCGGCGGTAAGGACGGGACTGGGGGAGGGGGGGAAGGGAGCGGGGGACGCTGCCTGGGTGGGAGAGGGGAGGTAGAGGGCAGGAAAGGAGGAGACAGAGGGCTCTTAGATTTTGGAGGTCCGGACAGCTGCGCGGTCGATGGAGCGGCAGCTGCAGCTCCCGAGGTGTCTCTTGGGAAGCTCGTCCTGGGGCGAGGGGGTGGCTGCTCTGCTCGGGTCTGCAGAGGAAACGAGTCCGCTCTCTCCTGTGTTTGCTGTAGAGCCCGGAATACTTTAGTGACTTTTTAAAAAATTATTATTTTAAAAGGCTCTCCCCCGCGTTGTTTTTTTTTAGGGGTGTACTAACTCGTCGGTGGGCTGCAGCTCCCCTTTGGCCCTAGGAGGGGGAAGAGAGCAGGGTCTGGGTTTATTTGTACCGAGTATAATTAATCACGGTCACTGCAGTCAGCGGGAGATAACTAATCTGCTGCCTTGTGGGGTTTCGCTCTCCGTGGCACTGCATGTGTGCTGGGGAGCTTGTGCTGCCGCTGCTCCGGTGTCACCGACACGGAGCTTCCCTGGAGCTGCGGGCAATCAAATTAAGTTTTCTTTAACACCCGCGTTCCCTGAGTGTTGCAGGAAGCGAGTCGGGCTCCTGGCGCGGTGGGGGCTCACAGCGGCTCCAGCCTCCCGAAGCCGCTTCCCGAGGGGTGTGGAGCAGCTTGCGGTTACTCCCGGTGCTTATTATCTGGGGCGCTTATTTCTGATTTCTTGAGGAACAGGGAGCTCCAGATGTGTCCTTCTGTGGTTTGTTAGTTTGTGGGGGGTCTTCTTAAAAAAAAGCAAACCGAAGAACAAAACTGAGGAAAGCTTAATTTGTGTCTCTTAATTGCTCCTGGAACAGCGACTTTTGTTAAATTTGGCAAAACCTGGAGTTCTTCCCTAGCTAAAACTTGAGGTAGGACTTTGGGCCGCTTCTTCTTGATTCTCTTTAAAAAAACCCAACAACCCTCCTCTGGAGATTATCCCTTCTGGGAGGAAAAGACAGGCTGTGAAGGTACCCCGGGCAACTTTTGACTTTAGGAATAGCGGTATTGATCTTTGTAACCAGCAACTTCTTGATCTCTTTCGCATGGAGCAGCCATTGTTCTGACACTCTGTATGTTCCAGACATCTGTGGTCCTCCCATCCCCCAAAGTATGCAAGTGGTGAATGGAAAGAGGCTGGGCTGGTATGCTGAGGTCGACGGACGGAAATCAAGGAGGGGTTTTAGTAAAACAGGATCTTTATGTGCTTAGACTACAGTAAAGGCGAAGTCGAGAGAACTGCCCGAAAGAGTATTGGGATTTTCCTGATACTGAGTTCAGACACACCAGAGAGCAACTTTCCAATGATGATTTTGCTTCTCAACGACAAAAAGGTGCTGCTGCAGGGTTGTAAAAAAGAAGGCACAAGGGGAAAAACTTACTAGTGTCATTGAGCAAAGTTATAATGTGATTTTCGGTAACTAACAGTCCGGGGACCTAATGTTCATCGTGTACCTTTAATAAGAAGGTGCTGACAGCTGCAGGTATGTGGCTACTGTGTCTAATGGCTGTTACTGTTGAAAATGAGGCTATTTAAGTCTTCAGGTGAGAGTTGGCTGCTCTCTAAATTCAGCCTTTCTGTCCAAAATCATATTGCTTGTCTTGTTCTGAGGTTGTTCTAGAAAAATGTGATTTGCTTGTCTGCTGGTTGAGATATTTTCTGTTTAGGTATAAACTGATGTGTGGGAATGTGCATGTTAGTCTGTATGGCTGATGATTTCAGAGGGTCTAGGAAAGAACTAAGTAAAAACATCTTGTAAGGGATAATGCCAGGCACAGTAGCTTCTAAAAGCAAGGATTTAATACAAAGTAAATTTTGATTGGAAAAGTCGGTTCTTTTACAGCAGTATTAACCCAAGCTTCCTTTTTCTTGCCTGAGCTGTGAATAGGCTGGACTCTTTGCTTGGTATATAATCTGGTGAGGTCAGCAGCATTTTGCTGTGGCTGTGTGGTGTGTCAGTAACTGGCTTATCAAACCTTAGCCATGAAAGCTGGTTGCCCTTCAGACACAGGATTTCTTTATGGAACGGATGTCTGTCTTTCATTTTACATCTGACTTAACATTCTGTAATATTTTGTTCTGAAGAGCTAAACTTGAGTTTTTGGGGAATTTAAAACAAGAAGTTAGTACTAGTGGCCTTCTATGCTAATTTTGCAGCATTTTGAGGGGTAGAAAGGAAAGTGGCAAAAATGGGACAGGAAGTGTGACTATTGTAAGCTTCTGTCTCAGCAGCTGAAGTCAGAATGTGTGGTCTGAAACTCCTGGGTGAGGATGTTTCTGTGGAATAGTGTCTCATAGGCAGACCAGTGTGCAAATGCAGCAGTAATCAAAATCACTTATGCTAATTCACAGCTGAAGCTGGTAATGCAGGGGTTGTGGTGATCATGGTTGCCTGCAGCAGAACTTGTTCTGTGACTCTGGTAGCCTGCATACCATGACAGGAAAATCAGGACTGACCTTGCTTATCTTGAACATCATACTTCTTGAAGCCTGATAAAACCTCGTGAGAAACTGTGCATCTGGTTGTGATTTGCTCTTGGGTCCTCACAACATGTGCTGACAAGCTCTGAGCCCAGTGCCTTCCTGGGTGACTGAGTGGTAGCCTAGAAATGGCAAACTCCTTGGCAGTTAAATATCGTGTGAGACTCTTCTTGTCTCTTAGATAAAATGCTTATCCTAGCCAGATGGGCAGGGCACTATCACTGACTTTCCAGTTAAGTACTGGAATCTTGTTTTGGGGGTGCTTTGTTATGCACCAACTGCGTTGGTTGGACTTGCCAACATATGGCAGCCTGACAGTGGTTAACTTTTAATATCCGTTTCTGGCACTTGATTCTAAGCTAAGACTTGCTGTAGTCTGTGATCAGGCTTTAGCTCAAGAGGTTATTGTCTTAAAATATGCTGGTGTTGTGAGAAGGAAGGAGCCAGAAAAGTTGATTTGGGGTGTTTTGGTTTTTTGTTTTGTTTTTTTTTTTTTGGCACAGATGGATAATTTCAAGTGCAAGGAAGAGAACTAATGGAAGTACTTATTGTGGCATTTCTGCCTGTGTGGAACACCAGATGGATGGGGTGAGCAGGTGAAACATACCTGCAGCTCAACCTGCCCTCGCAAATCTGTTAACTCTGGTCTGATGTGAAAGCAAAGGAATCCTATACTTTTGTTGCCTTGGGAAGTAGGGGTGCAAATGTTGCTTTGCAGAAGAACTTTGTTCCAAGTTGCTTTAGGAAACGATGTACACTGGCCGGGTTAGTACTGCAGAAGTGAAGTGCCTGCTCTCTTACTTAAGCCTAAATCAACTTTGCAGTCTTGTTTGAGGAGTGACTTACCTCACTTAAGAGTTCACTTGAAAGAGTTAATCTAGGATTTTACACTGCTGCTGTTAAAAACGGTATGAGCTAGCTGGGTTTTGCTGGAGTTGGCAAATACAGTGTGCATCCGAAGTGTATTTGCTGGAACTAGCGTTTATAGGTTGACTTACTGTGCTAAATAGACTTACATAAATTGGAGAAGTTTGCCAACTCTGCAGCAACTGTAGCAAGTAGTTCTGTATTGTCCTGGCAACAATTCAGGTGCCCTCCAGTGGCCAGAAATCTTAACATCCCTAAAGGTGATGACAAATGCAGTTGCCTTGTCAGTTTACCTTAACTAAAAGTGTGTTGAAAAAAACACCTTTTAGTGTCAGGCTTGATCAGCATGTTTGTTGTTCACACAGTATTTTTTGGAGAGTTGCTGTGCCTTATTGTAACTACATTGTAATTCTGACAGACAAGCAGAGACAGCCACTTTCAGATTCATAAGTATTTAATTAGTGTCAGTGCAATTATGACTAATCATTCTGGTTTCTTAGACCTTGGAGATTAATGTTTAACATCCATGTTCAGGGCTGGCTACATGGTTGCAGCCTAAGAAACTAGATTATAGTCAGGTACTTCTGGTTTGGAAGGGAGATTGTTTGCTAAATTGTTGCTGTGTTAAGGTGGAAATGGATGTTTCAAGTTGTACACGAACATTAGGGAAAGATACTTTTGTAACACAGTGGCTGTCAACCACCTACCAACCTTGTTAGGGATGTACATGATCCTGGTAAATCACTGCAGAACCATTAAGTGTCTGTTTGGCATTCAAAACTATGTGGGCAGGGAAAGGTGTAAGCGCTCACAGTATTTTGTTGCTGGACTTTATTAGTGTTAAATAAAATGTGATGCAATATTTGTCCAAATTATCCTTCATTGCCTCTAAGTGGTAATGATGGCAACTTTTTTTGTATGTGGCTACCAAAGACTAAAGAGTGAATTCTGATCCTGGCTGCTGGCTGCCATCTCTACTCTGGACATCTTACTGGTAAGTATGGGCACACAGACCAAAAGCTGTAAATCAGTGAAAATTTGAGTTCTACTGGGAAACTAAACCTTAGACAGAAACACTGCCTCATCCCTAACCAAGGAAAANCTGTGGTAAGTATGGGCACACAGACCAAAAGCTGTAAATCAGTGAAAATTTGAGTTCTACTGGGAAACTAAACCTTAGACAGAAACACTGCCTCATCCCTAACCAAGGAAAAGAGGAGTACATAAATGTGGGTACCTCACTGTGTCCTGCAAATGGAAGGTGGGAACTGTCCAAGCTGTGATAATAAAACTGCTTTGCCTGGCCATGAAGATACTCAAACTTGGTGAATGCTGCATGAAACCCTAATTGGAAATGCGTGCTAGTGACCAAAAGATCTCAAATCCATTGCTGAACAAAAGTGACTTAGTAACTGTTTTGAGGTTATTTGCTTGTGTTTGTGATGCTTAGTTGGTCAAAATAATTGACACAGAGTGGTTGATAATCTTGTTATGTACTTAGTGCAAGTTCATAAACTTGAAACTGTCATTCCAGTCCTTTAACACTGAGGTACAAACTGCTGGCAAAGGATTAATTTGTACATTATGTGGACAAGTTTGTTACTTTTGTTCTGAAGCTGGATGTGGTGGATGTGTGATTCCTGGTTTGTAGTTAAAGCAGTTTTCACATCATAACATTTAAGATTATCATCAACTCCTCTCTTGGAGAGTCAGATACTTTGGTACTTGGGGTCAATTTTGCCTACGAATAAAGTGAAAATTCTGGCTAGTGTTGGAATACACTTCCCAATGAAAAGCTCTCTTAAATCATTACTTTCAAACATGACCTGATAATTTGTCAACTTGATTACAGCTGCTCCTTTTAGCTCTTAGAGACAACTAGAAATTTCTATAGAGGACAAATAAATACCAAGTGCAGAAAGTGTTTTGTTTGCAGATCTTTAAGAGACTGCTGGTATTGTTGCCCATGATTTTGAATATAAAGGATTCTGTTGACAAAACTCTTGTAACTCCTGAATGTTTTCTAGGCAAAGGGAAAAATAATTGAGCTGTGGATCCAAATATTTAATTTCTGAAGTGACAAGATCCGGTGCTGTGAGATTTCAGCCACTGCAGTACAAATACGCTTTTAAGAGTATGGGACTGTGTGAACAGGTGCTGTCTTTACCTTGCATAGGATGCCCAGCCATGTGTCTCTGACAGCCTTAGGCTCTGGCCAGCATCAAACAAAATTCTACGGGTCACCACCGATAGCTGTAAGAAATTGTGGTGGTTGGTAACTGCTGCCAAGTCGCTTTTGACATCTCTGGGTGTCCCATCAGCATGTAATTTCTACCAGAGTTGCTCTAAAATATCTGTGCTAAAGAGTGAAATATTGTGCATCAAAGGTATTGGAAAACCTTTACATGATATTGCCAGCTTCATTTTTGGGGAGGCTTCCTGGCATGTTCAGCTGTTGGAAAGTTCACCTCTTGGTGTGATCGTGCAGATCGGTGCCCAGATGAACTTCTTTGTTTCAGTAACTTTCCTGATGTTCTTGTTCCGGGTTCTTTCAGGTTCTCCTCGTTTTGTACATGAGTTGTTTCAGGTGTTTCAGCTGATGGAAAAAGCTTCTCAGACCAGTGTTAACTGTTGTGTTATTGAAACCTCTAATGGGTTGGCTTTAAAGGTACTTAAACCTTAGTACCTGTGAAGACCCTGATGAATTGCACAAGCTGTTAGTGCCTAAATGCTGTGTTAGTTGCACAGGCAATGCTGAAGACCTGGGCAGGGAAATCTGATTTCTGGTACCTTTTGTTACCTAAGAGTGAATCAGTGGGGAGTTGCTCTTCAGTGATTGATTAAAACTGCCTGTGTTCTGGCGAGGAAAAAAAAAAGAGCTTTTGCTACACTTGCATTATTATAATCTCCACTGCACTTGAAACCTTACAAGTTGTCTCAGTTGAACATTTGGCAAGCTGGCAGGGAAGTGGGATCCTTTACTAGCCTGCTTTCCCTATGAGGAAGGGGAAAGTAAAGCAGGTGAGTGTCCTGTCATACTGGAACACTGTGGTGCTCCAGGTCTGATGGAAATGAAATGTATTGGAATGGAACCTTAGAGCTTTGTTGTCAACTTCTTGTGGCCCCTTCTCTGCCACATGTGCTGAAAACTAACACAGATTTGAAAACAAGCCCCGAGTTTTTGGAACTTGTAACCTGAGCCTTTCCTTCGCTAGACAATTTTTGAGTAATGTTATTTTTAAATACAGCTAACCCAGTGTTTTAAATCTAGTCTAGACTTTGAGGTGCCTGCTTTTGAGTTTCATCAAGAAGTTGTAATCAACTTGGAGAAGTCTAGCAAGAACAGAAATATTTACATGCTGCTTGTTTTAGCTAATGAGCATGTGAATAGAAACTCTGCTCTGTGCTCTTAATTGGTCTTAGATTGCTGAGATGACTGAAAATAAACAGGCATAACACTATTTTGTACTATGTAACACTATTTTATTATTTGCTACTATTCAAGTGAACTCTTAAAAAAAAAAAGCTGGTGTAGGGAGGAACTTTTGCCTTTGTGTTATTGAAAGGAATTTTTAGATAGTTTCTAAGGCAGAAGACAAAGGCTGAAAAGCCAGAACAATTGATGTAATAGCAAACTGGGATGCCTGAAGGAAAAAAGAAATAATGAAGTGGAAATGAAGCAGTGGCTGACATGGAGGTAACTTGCAGTGAGTGTTGGTAGATCTGTATGTGTCCTGTCAAATACCCCTCTTCCACTTTAAATCTGTGGATTATCTGAGTTAGTTTGTGGCCTCTTTCAGCATGTATTAAGGGTATTTAAAGCTTGGAAGTTGGAGCCTTTTAACCTTTGAGGTCAGTAAAGGAGATACCATTCAGATTCCTTAATTTCATGATGTTTGGTAGGAGAAAATGATCTCAGACTTTCAAGTCTTAATAAGAATTTAAAGTCCAGTTTAACACTTGCACATTCTGGTTCAGAACCAAATTTACTGTTATCTGATCAGCAAAATTTAAAATACAATGTGTTGTTGTTTGCATCTTGTAACTTTCTGGAAGCATCAGTAGAATGCATTGTCTGAAGTGTTCTAGCTTGGATAAATCTGAGCTGGATGGATTACACGGGATACTGAGTTGGTGACTGGAGTGAAGACAAACACTTCACTAAGCAGAAATAGCTTAGTGGTTGGAGGGAATGGTGTTAACTAAGCAAATGTTGCTTGAGGAGGTGACCAGAGCAATTCTGTCATGAGATAAAGTTTATAAATGAGTTTGTTCTGTTGCAGCCCAGGATCAGCAAGATGAATTTCAGTGTGGGCACGTGCTGTGGCATTTGGGTCAAGATGATCAGTAGCTCTCAGTTTTCAGTGAAACTACTGAAATAGTTGAAGTTGCTACATCTTGGCACTACACTTGAATTTAGTAATTCTGCTTTATCTCTTGCCATAGCATGTCTTCTGAGGTGATTATGAAGGCTATGTATTGATGTTTCTACCATGTAACCCAAAAGAAGGTAGAAAAGTTTTAGAACTCTGAAAACCTGTGGTTTTCATGGGGGGTGGGTGTGTGTGTGTCCTTTTAGAGGAAAAAGGCTGTGTGGTGTGATTTGTTTCCTTTTGATGTTACACACTGTGTAAGTTATGACAACATATCTTAAATGGAAATAAGCCATCTGAATATACTTTTACTCAGTATTAAATATCAGCCTGCTGAAGCTAGAAGGAAGCTCAACATTCCTATGCAACACATGAAGTTTTATGTTCTGGTTCCAGGTATAGGTAATAGGTTAAACCTTAACTTTACTGTGTATAAATATCCAAGTGGGGCATGACTCTGTTTAATGTGATAATTTACAGCCCTAAACAATTGAGAGCCAATTTTTCAATGAGTTTCTTAGTAGTTTTCATCCATCCAGATCCTTCAAGCACAAGTTACTGTTGGTGGGTAACTAATGTCACAATTATCAAGGCCTTCTAATGCTTGCATACAACTAATTGCAAAATAATCTGCACACAGTGCAAATAGCTATTGATTTTAGAGTGGACAAGGTGGCTGAGGACTGCAAATGCTAATACTTAAGACAGAATATGGGAATGCTCTTCAGTATGTGTTAACTGGGATGTTAAACACAGAAATGTGTTTAAATAAGACTTGTATTGAATTCTGTGTGGTATCTTTGTACAAGACAAATAAATTTGGTTTTAAAATGCTAGTGTTCAGAGTGAAACTGAAGCACGTTATCTGTTCCTATTTTCAAATCTTCTGCTCATTGTGTAGGAAAAAAATTGCAAACACAGAGTCATGCCCCACNAGGCTAACAACTTCCAGGATAAGATTAAGAAGACTTTATTTAAAAAAACTCTAATTGGATGTATTTCCCAAATCTTCCACTTGAGAACTAAGGTTAATAGGAAACTTCTACTACATTAAGAACAAAAACATAAGGACTTGGGTCTTTGGCTCCTAGAAAGGGTGCTGTAGTTATCTGCTGTTACTAGTTATGACATGGTGTTGCCTGTATATTTTGGCTACAGACCTTTGCAAAGTAGATACGCAGGGAACAACATTGTCAGGCAGCTGCCTGAAATGAAGATTAGTTATAAAATTGGACCCGAATAATGCCAGTAACACCTTGGGAATGGTTATGATAACTTCAGAGCACTAGGAGAAAAACTATTTTCCAACATGTGCATTTCTCCTCACTTTTGTGTCAATGATACATATTTTTAACTGCTGTAATTCTGTAACCATCAGAAGATGATTAGGATCTGCTGTCCTATGTCAGAAAATGTGTCATTTGGAACTGGGATTAATTTAAAGGTACAGCTGCTTTGCCTGTCCTAGATGAAGTGTATGAAAACATGGTCAGTAGACACAGACAGGTTCCTTTTCANCTTCTTGCCAATATTACAGAAGCATCTGATACATGAAGGGCCTCCAGAATTACCTGCAAAGCACACTTTAACCCAGAGCTCAACAGAAGCCAGATAAAAATGCTCCAGATGAAAATTGATTAGGGAGAAATAGGTCAGCCACTGTGCCTAAAAGTGCTTCTATACTATGAAAGCTTCTTTCTTGACGTTTTNAAATGCTGGGCTTGAACAAAAGATTTATGGAAGGCTTGTAAACTTTGACTTGCTTTATAAAAGTGACAGGGTGTGTATGTGAGGCAAGTGCTTATCAATCAGTCAGATGTACTTTGAATCAATCTTAGTGAAGAGAATTGTTCAGATTTGAGAACTGCTGTAGGCTTAGCATGTGCCCTAACTATTCTCCAAAATCAGAAATTATTACCTAATCAGAAATATCTAATACTTCTTTCATTCCTTTTGAAAACAGATAAATTTGAATTGTCTTCTGTAGTAACTTGAAATTATTGGCTCCTAAGCTTTCTGAGCTTGCCAGAACCATTTTTCTCAGGTTTTTAGACTCTGAGAGATGGTACACAATACAGCGCCTAGTGCAATATTTTGCATTGCTCTTTGTATGAGTAGTTTGAAAAAACAAATAAACAAAAAATCCCAAACCCAACCTCCATTTAACCCCAAAGCTGATGGTGCTTGCTGAGCAAGTGGAAAGTGTCATGGGGGAGAAGGAGCTTTTTAACAATTGAAGAGTCTCATAACTCCTAGCACTACATCCATATGAACTTCTGCATAACATGACATTTATCAAAATTCAGACTTGTGAGTGCCAGGTAGTCTTAAAAAACAGTGAGGCTTATAGAAGCTGGCTGTGTGCTGAAATTTGTTTGTAAAGTGTACTGAGGCCTTCTGTCTCTTCTGGTTGAGATCTGTATGACTGACCTTGACACTCTAATGTCACTAGTTGTGTGTCCTCCAATTAATTTGAATAGGGGCTCTATTTAAAGGAGCTTGTATATTTTTCATGGTTGAAGAATACAAGCTTAATTATCCTTGCAGGCTCCTTTTTTTCGTTTGTTTCCATTCTTCCACCACCTCGCCCACATGTACTGATTCAGTTTGTCAGGAAAATGAACAGCAGAAACGTTTATATCTGGCCTGGTGGTGTTGCTCCCTTTGTAAGAGTAGTGGATAACCTTGGCAGTGATAGACAGTCAGCAGTTTACCTCCTTGTAAAACTAGAACAGAATGTGAAGGAAAAGATGGAAGAATGTTCAGTTACAGAAAACTTAAACCGAAACTCTGGGTTCCTTTGGTGGGCAGTTATTTTGAATTCTTGGGATTAAGCCCCATTTCCTGTTTAAATAATAATAAGCTGCTAGGAATTGCTGGGGAGTTACAGGTATATGAAATGGAGATTAGGATGTTAGAAGTTTCAGGCAGCAGGCTGAGCTTGGGTCAGCATTCCAAACACCCAGTGTCTGACTGGTAATGTGGTTCTGAACACTTAATCAGTATTCATGGCTATTTTGTAGACGTTCTTCAGCTTTATTTGTGAATAAAGCTGCAATTCAGTGCTTAGTATGGCCTGTTAAATTTTACCTAATGGTACAGCTGCTCTTCTGGTATCTTCAGGCTGCTGAAGTTGAAACAGCCATTTCAGAGTGCAGTTGCCTTCATTCATGCACAGTTTAACTGTGGTAGGAAATTATAAGTGTTTTTCCCAAGCCCCATATTGCATATTTGAATCCCAGGTGGTAGTGAATATCTCTAAGTGTAGTCACCACTCTTAATATACTGGTAGATGAACCAACTTCAAGACTAATTTGGCATAGTCCTGATGGGAAGGGACTGGAAAGGTTATAATAAAAATAGATCTTTTTTGTGCTAAACCATATTGCAAATTCTGTATAGAAGCTAGATCTTGCCCAGTTTTCTATTGGAAATGTCACATCTGACTGAGGACTACAGGGAGCAAAGATACAAATTTTACTGTGTGTGCTATTCCAATTCTTTTTGTTTGGAAGGTGTTAGTGGGGCTGGCAAAGTAATGCAGAAGACCTGCAGAGAGCAA
>VYZS01035894.1:6200-27715 GCA_013400695.1 Neodrepanis coruscans
TCCAGTGATGCTTTCCCTGGCAGGGAGGAGCAGGGTTACTCCCTCTGCACTTGGTCCTCCACCCCAGCAAGGAAAACATGCACAACAACAGAGCTGAACTGCCCTTAAAATGCCCCCAAATCCCCTCCCTTCAGCCAAGAGCTGTTTGGCAGAAAGAGCAGGAAAGCAAGGTGGGGATGTGAGCTCAGAGGGTACCCACGTATATAGAAAGGAAGGAAAAAATAATTTGTAAAAGCTGTGCCTGTGCCCCTACTGGGGGAAAAAAAAAGAAAAAAGTTTTCAATAAGCCAAAAGATTTAGAACAACAACTTGAAGTGTCTTATATATGATGGGCTGCTCAGCTACCAAAAAGAAAACAAGGAAAGATGTTTTTAATTGAAGAGGCTTCTCATGACCAGTGGTACATCCTGCCCCAGACTCTGGGAAGCAGCACCAAGATGGTCCCTTTCCCAGCACATCCCACTTGTAATCAAGGGCAGTGATTAAATAACTAGTTAGTAATACTAATAACTTATTAGTAACTAATAATTAATATTAATAACTTATTAATAACTACCTAGGGTCTTGCTTCACTGTGGAGTTAACCTGGGCTCCCTCATGTCACACAGCCGAAATTCAGCTGGCGAGGAGAGTGAGCAGCTGAATGCCTTGACTCAGCAATGGCTTCATGCCCAACCATTCAGACTTCCCCCAGCCTTATTCCAGAAACTCTCTGCTGCGGTTAAAAACGGCTTTGAATTGAAAAAGGGTGGATGGGAGGTAAGGGGCATGTACACAGCAACTTCCCACCTCAACAGCTGAGCATCCTGCTGCTGGTCAGACCTGCTGAAATTTGTGGGGAGAAGGAATTTGATGACTTTTCTTCTTTGAAACTATAGGGCTGCCATCCAACACTGAAGAAAAAAAATCCCACTTCCCCTCAGACTGCTAACTTTCTGGAGATTTCTTTTTCCACAACCACTTCTCTTCTCCTTCCTCCCCACCCTTTTTGCACTCTTCAGTGGAGTTACCTCTTCCCAAATTCCTCTGGATTCAGCCTCAATCTGGCCCACCACTGGGCAGAAGCAGTTCAGTTATCCCAGTCCAGAGCTTGCTGGACAGGGATCCACATCATAAAAGCCACCATTTGTCACTGCCAGAAGAAACACTGCAACCTCCCTCTGCTCTCCTGTTTGAAGTGGTCTCCCTGGGCAGAAGTACACAGGAAAGTTGGGGATGAGGAAAGAGGGGATAGAGGAAGGGCTTCACCTCCTTCCACCCACTAACTGCTGGAGACTCCTCTTTCAACTTCTCTTTTGACTGCGACATCCTGCTCAACTGGAAGAGATGGTGGAAGGAGGCACAAAGTCAGCATTTGACCTTTTCCCTCTCTGCAGGACAGGCTGGTGCTCGTAGAGCAGGCAAAAGACTGAGAAGAGATGAGGAACTCAAGTTCACAGGGATGGGATCCAGCAGTGACCAGTTCATGTTGGTACTCTCAACACTGGCACAGGGACACTGAAGGGAGCTGCACTGCAGGAAAGCAGGAGAGCCCTGGCTCCCAAACACTGATGCAAGGACTAAATTCACCCTTTGCAGCTAAATCAGAGCTCCACAGACTGCAGACAACTGTGCCCCTGAAAGGGTTTGACATCCTGTGGTGACACAAATTAGGGGGACCTCACCTGCACCCCAGAAAAAACAAGCAGAGGGTGGATCCAAAAGCACTCAAAGGCAGGTCCTCTTCAGTACCACCAGCTGCCACTCTTGTGAGTGTGCTGGGACCAGTGGGGATTCCAAGGGAAGGGACAGGGAGCAGGAAAGCTCCCAACCACAGAGCCCTGAGAGTGGCTGCTTGGCTTGGCACCGAGCGTGCTGAACAGTCTTTTTTGCCTCCCTCCATCATTCCCGCCTTTCAACCACCCAGCATAAAAATCTGTCTTTCCCCCACTGCCCCCCTCTCTTTTTTTTTTTTTTTTTTCATTCTGATCATGGCCTGGCTCCCTTTCAAATTCCCAGAGAAAAGTATTTATCTGGTGGATGAATGATGACATCCGGCCAAACCCCAGACACACCATCCCGTCTGATCCAGCCCAGCCATCTATCACAGCTCCCATCTCGTTATTGGTAAGCTGGCAACGTGCCAGCACTCGGGGCTCTGGAATGGGCTCCCACCAATCTCTCCAGAGGAGAGAGTCAAGGACTTTTATTAATTAGCATTTTGAATTGTAGCTAATATATACCCCTCTGGCATTAAAAATGGGATGGGAAACACAACAGAGATGTCCTTGAGATGCTCCAGTGTTTTGCTGCTAGAGGTTAATGGACAAGAGTCACCCAATAAGTCCTTCTGTGTGCTGCAAGCTTGTCTCTCCTCCCTGGAGAGGAGAAGGCAGCAGGAAGGGAGCATGATTATCATTGGATTCACCCAGCACTGCAATGGCCAAACACTCACACACACACAGAGCAATTCTGCACCCAGAAGCTGCCAAGTGGTGTTGCAGGATGCTGTGGGATGGACCCCACAACACAAGCATGTGCTTGGGATTGGGCTTTGGGCAAGCACATCTGCTCCCCTTGTCTCAGACCCAAACCAGGGAGGTAATGAGGGACATGGCACTGATCACTGCAAGAACAGAGGGCTGGAAGGTACAGCTTCAAACACAGCAGGGCTCAGAGCTGCACTGCTCTGGGGCTGCTGCTCAGCATCCAAGGGTCTCCCTCCACATTTGAATGTTCTCCTTGTTCTGGTCACAGCCCACACCCTGCCTGGTTTCTGGCTCAGCCTATTAGACAAAATAAATGTGAGCAAAGTGGGTGCAAAACTGAAGCTCCCCTTCATTTCACGATGGATGAAGGTCCCTCTGCTACAGACAAGTTCAAAAGCAGCTCACCACTCATTCAGGGCTCACACATGCACAGGCAGCCTCCCACAACTGAAAACAGCTCCAGGGGCCATTAACCCCCATGATACCCATCCTCCAATGTCCTTGGCAAGCTCATCATTTCCTTATGTCGCTCGCTTGCCCCTGAGCTGATCCCTTCCCTGCAGGATGACCGATGGGGTGGAAGGTTAAGTGGTGAGCCATAGCTGGGCAGGACGGATGAGAGCATCAGCTGACAGCAAGCAATTAGTTAATGGGCTCCAGGGCCCTCAGACCAATCTCATCAGTGACCATGAGCTGCAGGAGGAATGATGACAGGCCAAGAGAATAGGAACAGGAGCCAAAAGAGGAAAGGGGGAAGGATGGGGGAAGGGGGAATTATGAGAGGGAATGAAAATAATCAAACATCCAGAGAGAGGATATAGTCCACACAAGCACGATACTTAGCTGGAGACCTGACAGGCTCAGTTGCTGCTCAGAAGACAAAAACAAAATGCCTTTATCTACCTCCACACCCTTCCAATACAGAATGCTGTCAAATCAATTTACTGCCTTTCCTCTCACAATTAATCAGGCCTCCTCCGTTGCTCAAGCTTTGGTAGAGCCATGCACTGTGTCACATGCAGCATAAAAAGAGAGAGCAGCATAGCAGGAGATGAAGGTGGCTGCCCAGATTTATACTGCTTGTGATTAATATGAGATGGGTGGCTCCTGGCCAAAGTAGCTCATAGTCACAAGACTTAGAACCACATAGAATTGCGTAAGGAATGCAAGATTCCCTGCAAATGTTCCTTGGTTTGCATGGAAAGACTCCGGAGTGTTGTTAGGGACGGGGCTCATGGACATGGCTAAGGGAAAGAGCCTTTCCAACAAGGCAGAGGTTGTTCGTAACCATGTGAAATGAGGCTTTTCAGACTGACCATGTTTCTGACACAGATATTTTCAAGTAGGCAGTGGCTCAGGAGAGATCAACACTTCATGGGGTCCCAGAGAAGTGTTTTCACTTCCCCACTGGAGAAGGTTATGACAGGAGATGACTGACTGGGCAGAGCCTGAGCTGCACAGCCACTGCTCCCTCTCCAAAAAAGTCTCTAAATCCCAGATCTGTGACTCGTGGGGGAAGCGCTGATGAACACCAAACTCACGGATATCAGCAAGTTCAAAGCAGTTTGTGTTTCATCACCATCCCAGAGGTAGCGGCCGCCCAAACAACTTACTCTTTGGGGGGTGTCAAGTCATCAGGTCGCGTCTCAAAGAACTGGAGAACCTCATCACACTGGGAGATGTAGGGAGGCAGCTGGATCAGAGCCTGAGGATGAAACAGAGACACCAGTGATAGGAAGCATCAAGACTGTGCAAGGAGCTGAGTGAGGACAGGCCCTCAGAGCACAATGGCCTGGGACATGATATCCAGCTTGGCACCCACATGGCTACTGCACACAGGAGCTCAGAGTCAGGCTGGGGAGAGCTACAGCAAACACACACCAGGGTGGAGCGAGACCCGGAGAGCCCCAGTTACACTCATCACACTGCCCCAGCTGCAACTCAAACCAAAGGAGAATAAACAGAGACTGCCCAAGCCTTGCTTAGCCCAGCTCCAGCCTTTTGGACAGATGTTCCCTTACAGGGTAAGAGCCACAAGGATATCCATCTCGCCATCCAGCCTTGCAGCCATGGCAGGGCTCAGTGCCATCAGCTGTGACCTGCACATCCCAAAAATGCTACACTGGGCAATGGCATCTTGGGAAAAGCTTGAGAGAAAAGCAACAGGAGGCAAAAGCACAGACACCAGCTCATCGCGGCCAGGGTTGGAAGGCCGCTATGCTGCTGTGGAATGGCAGGAGATATAAACTGCCTCTGCTTTGCTCCTTTTCTTTCGAGGAAGGCTGTTGCAAAAAAATCTTCCGTGGGACTTGCAGGGTGAGAGTGTGTCTGGCTGGGGGGGTTGGGGGCAGAGGCTGGAGCAGCAATATTTGCCTTGGCCAGGGCTCTGGTAGGTCCTTTCCAAGGTAGACTGCAGTGAGGGCTAGGCAGGATGGCAGCCACCTCGCAGAGAGCCCTGCCTGCCCTCTGCTCATGCAAGGCAGCAGAGTCACAGATGATGGCAATTGCAAAAAGTAAAACAACCTCATGCAATTAAAACAGGGACCATCTGAAATCAGGGAGCAGTGCTGCAGCCTGACCTGGAGCAGATGTTTAACCAATTTCCTGTATAATTCCCCCTCCCCTCTATTTGCTGTCACAGCAGTCTCATGACAGCAGTGTGGGCAAACCAAACCTCCACTCATTGTTGCATTGGAGAAAAAGCCACATCTGCAAAGCCCCAGGGTTACCACACAGATCAGATGTGGCTCCATATTGACCTAATTGCTGGCCCCCAAAGTCCTTCCAGCCATTCAGCAGACAGTCACTCACTGCCAGCACAGCAGACAGTCAGACCACTAATCATGGGTCAGATGCGAACAAGACCATGTGAAAGACAGGAGAGAGAGAACTACTCACTCCATGGCTTTTGGTCCAGGGAAGGGCTATTCAAAGATCAAGTTTTGCATGGATGCCATTCCCATGTGGTACCACTCCACAGTTCCAGCATCCCATGATCTAGGCAATTTCCCCCATGCCAAAATCACTCCGATTTTGTGGCCTGGAGAAGGCTCCATGTCCTCTGAAAGCAGGAGATGATCACAGAAAACACCCTGTGCTGGAAGGAGGAGAGATAAGACCCACAGCTTGTTTCTCAGGACATTTTGAAGGAAGCCCACCTAAATCTGGCTCTGCTGGTAATGTGGTGGCCGAGTCAAGCAGGCCACCCTGCAGTCCAGCTGGCTATGGTCTACAGCAGCTACTGGCCACTAAATCTGGGGCACAAAGAGCATGATGTCTGTCCCACCTCTGTCTCTGTCACCCAAAGGAGTGAACTGGGGAGGGCCATCAGAACACAGCTTCAGTCCAATGTGTTGGACGTACAGCAAGTCACCTCATCCAGCCTGCAAGCCTGAGGAGAAAGGCCATTCACCAAAGACAGAGAATTCTTGTTGCATTGAAATGCATTTTACAGGGAGTAAGAAAAGATTATTCTCTAGCAGCAAGATTTTTAGTGGTCTACCACTTGCTCTTGGGGTAGAGCATCACAGCTCTTTCATCAACACTCCACTAAACAGTTTCTCAAAATCCCTGAGACAGAAGGAAGGCAATTCCCACACCAGGAAAAAGACCAATAGATGTAGAACACAAAGAGAACAAACTGGAGAAATGAGAGAGACTCTCAGTTCCACTATTTGTCATTACTATGGTTGTTTGAAGTCTCATTTAGCTCATAAGAGCAAATGGTTGCTCTTACCAGTTACTCTCTTTTGCTGTTTTTCCTGCACCTTATCTTAAATTGCCACATTTTTCAGTATGGTGGGACCTGGAACAGAGCCCCTCAGCAAGAACACTGCCTCATCAATCAATCAATCAATCAATCAATCAATCAATCAATCCATCCCTACCTTCCTCCTTTTCCCTGCTTCCACCCCAGATGTCACCCACTTTTCAAGGACTCTTCCAGAGAATGAAGACACTCTACTTCCCTGTCAGGAAATGGCAATAAAGCAAAAACTTTCTTACACCATTTTCAGTGGGAACACATTCACAATGTATTCACCTGAGCCTCAATTCTCCCTCAGCAGGGCTAAGCTGGAGGAGGCATTTTGTATTTCTGTTCTGCACCACCACCCTCCAAGCACATGCAACATCCACCTCCAATGACAGACACAGCAGACAAAAACAGGGATGCTGCTCCTGTGACCTGCAGCACCATGTGCCCAGCAGGGATATCTCTCTGCTCCTGATAATTTCTTGCTCATTCTACATCTCTGTAGCCTTTGGTTGGTCCCACACCCCCACCTCAGCTCAGCTGCTTTACAGTTAAGCAGCAGCAACTGGAAGGCCACAGTGAGCACAGTATTCCCTCGTAATGCATTAACAGGAGGAGGAGAGCACAGCTCCCTAAGTGGGTCATATAACATCAGCCATTATGTTCCAGTTGTTAAGTCAAATGGATTCATTATATTTTATGCCATTAATGGCTTCATTCTGAAAGACACAGCAGCAGCATCGTATCACTTAGGGACCTTTTCTTCCCAAAAATTAAATTTACGGTTGTGTGCGTCTCCATGTAGCTGACACATTTCAGTGACTCACAAGACAAGGGGCTGATCAAGCCTGGATGGAGCCAAGCAGTTACTTGCATCATCAGCAGCTCCAAGCACACCTTTTACTACATCTCCATCACTCTGCTCTATCTGCTGTCCTGGCCCGCAGTGTTTTTTCATCTGCAGCCCCACTGCAGAGCTGTCAAGATGCATTTACTAAGTCACTTTTATCTTTGTACTTGTTATTCCAGCCACAACATCCCCTCCATAGGTCTGGCTGAGTCCCAAAACCCACAGCCTCTCCCATCATGCAAAGTCCCAGGCCACAGTCACTGCCACACCTCCTGTACCTAAGGAATGTGATGGACATTTTACCATTTCCCCACCTCCTCCCCTGTGTTCTGCAGTCTTTGTTTATGTTTTCAACAGCATTCAGACTGAATTTTGGATGTATCAGTTCTACCATCAGGCCATTTCATAGCTGCTATCAGCAGTAATGTCCTTCTTCAACATGATGATATGTGGCGTACTTTATTTGTGGAAAAACATTTTTTGTGGACTTTAGTATTTTGTTTCACTCCTCCTACAAAAATATCCTCTAAAATCATAATTTCCCTTATACTTAAGTCTAGTTTTATATTATTCAAGAGTATGGAGCACATAGTCTCAGCCTAATCTCTGAGATTATTTTCTGCAGGTACAAGACATCTTACCCCTGTGTAAATAACTTATCTGTGTAACAAATAATGGGAGTTTATATTCCAGTTTGGAACCATTCCATCAAGAAAGGCCTGTCTTCTAAATAAAACAGGAGCCTGTTCCAAATAGATGGGAAAGGCTCCCTGCGGAACCGAGTTCTACAAGCCTAGTCCTGCACACAAGAATTATGCTCCAAACTGCCTGTACCAGACAGGACACAGCCAGGTCCTTTCCAGCCCATCTGGAAAGCTGGTTCTGGTTTGCACCTTAGGAAAGGAGAAGAGAAAGGGAAAGTTCAGCAGCAGGATGCAAGCTGGAGTGGAGCTGGGCCACTCTGCAAGCCCAGGTCTCCAAGCTCTCTGCATTTCATGAGGAGTGAAGTGAATCATTGTGTGGGTTTTCACCACAGAAAAAGTCTGATAGCGGTGGACAACCCACTCTCCCTGTTATCTCAGCACTGACACACCATTATAATCAGTCAACCAGGATTGAGCTCCATCAAGTTGGGCTAATCTTTGGTGGGTGTTGGAAACCTCCCCTTACCTTGCAGTATTCATCAATAGGTATCAGGCGCTTGACTGCAACATCACGGATGTGACTCCGGCGGAAGAGAATCTTCCCTGAAACAGGAGAGATGGAGAGAGAAGAAGAGGTCAGCACAACACCCACACACAACCCTCCTGAACCATTTTGTCAGGACCTATTCCCTGCACATCCTCTTCTTGTCAAAAGAACTGTACCTCAAAAAAAAAAAAAAGCCCATTCCCACCACAGATTAAATACCTTGTCAGAACAAAGCACACCTAAAGTGGCAAGTATGTTTAAGGAGAGAGAAGAGGAAACAATTACCAGCAAACTGTATCCCCGTGGTTTCTTACAAGTGTGGTGATGATGGAGGAGCAGCCCCCATCAAAGCATGTGTCTGATAATTCACAGCTTGCTGGGCTGCAAGTCTGGGATGGAACAAGATCCCTGGAAAGTGACATCCCTGTGGCTGTCAGTATAGTGTGACCCTTGCTGGAGGCTCCCAGCTTGCTCAGAGCATCCAGGCCTAGTGTGAGCAGCACCCAAGCCAAAGGGTTTCTTTCTGTGTCACTCCTGTGACAAACTAGTCCTAGAAGCCCGTGTCAGGACTGCAGCTCTGAGTCAGACCTATAGAATTTTCCTTCCTGTCTGGGGTTTATTTTTGTTCTCCATTAATGGGATCCTCTTGCCACTCCGTTTCCTCCCCTCTGGCTTGTGGTACAGGCCTCTTTCCTTTGAAGTCTAATGAGTCCTAAATGTTTCAAGCTGCTCTCAAAGAGAACAGCTTCTCTGGCATTTAAGGAGACAAAAGCCATTAGCAGACAGTGAAACAGATACAGTAGAGACTCGTGATCAAAAGGATTGGTATGTGGTAGGATTTCAGACCACTTCCAGAGCACCAGGAACTGGCACTGCTTTGCAATACAACCATCTAGAAAACTGTTTTGGCGTGGTGGGTGGTAATGAAGTTCCCTCAAGTTCTTCCTGACATCTTCAATACCACTCTTTTTGTCCTTACTGGGGTTTCCAATCCCACCCCTGAAGGCAGGGAGAGCAACTGATGTGCCTGTCCATGCAACCCCTTCACTTCCCAAAGAAGTCACCAAGGGAAGTCACCCAGAAGCCAAACTCCCCTCACAACCAAATACCAACACACCTTCTTGGCAACCAACATGACAACAGGGAAAAGCACTCTGGAGAGTCACACCATGGCTTCTGCCCCTACTGTGAGTCTTCACAGGAGCTGTGGCATTGCTGAAGCCAAAGGGTGGAGGTTACCAAGCTACCCAAGAGCAGGACATGGGAAAACGGCCACGTGCTTATCACAGTTTTAAATCCGGGGCTGGATCACCCCCTCTGCTTCTCCCTGACTTGGCCAGGACATGAACCACGCATGACTTGTGCAGCCTGCCAGTGCATTTTTTAAGCAGAGATGAACTAAGCCAACCCAACTTCAGCTGGCAAAGAAAATGAACGGGAACTTTAAGGAGGAGCCAAATCTCCTGCTAGGCTCAGTTAATGAAGAATGATTTGAAACTGGACTGTCCAAGGGAGCACACAGCAAACCTACTCAGTGCTAGGTCTATCCTTGCCCTCCAGTGACAGGCATGGGATCAGACCAGCTCATATCAGAAAGACTGGTCCTCGTTTATGTCCTGTTGTCAGCAATGGGCTCAGACATTAAAGGTGGGAAATGCTCTGCTCTGAAATGCATTCCTTCTTGAAGCCTGCCAGAGCCAAGTCTGGCAGTCTTTACGATACAGTGAAAAAAAATCACCCCTCTGTTCGATCTGTCTTTTAGATTTTGAGGGTGAATAGCCTGGGAACACAGAATTTGTCTGGAAAGACTGGGAACAACCAGGTCAGAGCTCAATTCCTTGCCCTTGGCAATTATTTTCCATCAGACAAGCAGATGATCAACAGTTTTCTCTTTCCATCAGCAATCACAGCGTATTTGCTGCAGAGGATTCTATTTGAATGATGATTTCTAAAAAGATGAATGGATCACACTAGTTCTGTTGGCAGTTGTAAGGAATAGCTGTTTTGGTTTTATGTTTGCCAAAATGAAATCACTGAGGGGTGGGTATGTTATAAATGTCTGAAATAATAAACTCTGGGTGTGGGAATATTTAAATGTTTAACAAACATATGCTAGTGAATAATAATAATAAAAATAATACAGTTTGGGGGAATAAATACATCACCACAACTGAAATGATCTTAAATTAGCCCAGGCACGGAACATAGGAACCAGCAGGAAATCCAGCTCCTTTCTTCATTTGCTCTAGATCTAGTATTTTTCAACAAGGAAGTTTATTTTCTAACAAAAAACTGATTTTAATCAAAATGCCCAATTAACATAATTGCAGACCCTTCGGTGCTGCCAAATACAGCTGTATAAACTTGAAAGGCAAGGGAGCGCAGGAAACCACTTCCCTCCTGGAAAGATGGGTAACTTGCTGGGTCAGTGAGATGAAATATTTTCCTGGGTATGTTTTCCTTAGACCATATCTAAAAATGGGAATAACAGTGCTGTCCACCAAGGCCTTTCACATGACCAAAGGCTATGTAACACGAGAGAAACACATCACATTACTCATTTGCTATCTGCACCCATTACTGCTGTAGCTCCAGAAGCAGCTGTGGCTGCCCCATCCCTGGAAGTGTCCAAGGCCAGGTTGGACAGGTCTTTGAGCAACCTGGTCTGGTGGACGGTATCCCTGCCCCTGGCAGGGGGTTAGAACAAGATGATCTTTAAGGTCCCTTCCAACCCAAATCATTCTATGATTCCATGATTCTAACATCCTCAGAGCCTTACTTTCCTCCTAACAGCCTCCCAGCAGTGCTTCTGCCTCAGCCTCAACATCAGCACAAGGAATACCAAGGGGAAGATATAGGAGGGGAGGCAACTCTGCATATCCTGCTGATAGCAGGGTTTTCCATCAGGTGGAAAGGTCAGTGCTGCTGCAGACGCCACTTCACCAGGTTCTCATTCTTGTCACAATTCCAGGATTCAGAAATTATTAGATTTTCTTATTTACATACATAATGTTATGCAAAAGCAATCAGAGCAGTGAGTCTCCTCTATCCCTGCTAGCACAAGAAAGTCACTGCAAAGGAAGTGTGGTAAAATACACTGTTCTTTATACACACAAACAAAGCTATGAGTAGAATGAACATTTATCACCTGGGAATGTGTCGAGCAAGTTGATTTTGGAAACAGAAGACCAAGATAAGGCACTAATACAGAATAGCTGCCCTGGCACGTCTCCCTGTGCAAGCACCCAGACTTCAGGACACGCTGCCTGCTTTTTCTGGATCTTAAAAACCTGTTTATACCTACAAAGAAAAAGAGAAGCTCCACTGAAGATATTCTATCTAGCCATGAAAACTCCTATGGTGCTAGAAAGGTTCTGTTCTCTCAGGACTGGAGGAACCAAACTCCTCCTCAAGGATAATCAAGGTTGCTTTGCTTTATCTGACTGACCCAGAGCAAAGGGTGCTGAAGCAGCTCTGGAGGAGGGGCTGCAAAAAAATGCAGTGTGGTCCCTGCTGCCTCCGCCCTTCATCAGGACTGAAAAGTGTCAGGAAAGCTTGGGGAAAGGGCTGATAAGGAATTCATGTCTCCAGCAGTGTGAGATAGAGCAGGCAGGCCACAAAAGGGGCTAGTCTCTCCAAATAAACAAACAAGGAAATGGGGCTCTGCAAATCATTCCTTCCTGTGGGAATTCTCCAGGCAGAGCTGAAGTTATACTGGGATGCAAGGAGCTGAAAAAAATAAGGCAGAGGGACTTCAACCAGCAAAATGGTGGAGGCTTCTCTTGAGGCAAATGCTGTTACTGGATCTGCAGCAAGCCAGAGGCAGAGAACCCAAAACACATCACCCTGCCCATCACAGCTGCGAACCAAGCCAGATATTTCAAGAGTGGAAATCCAGCTGTGCCTCTTGCTTTTACCCTGAAGGACTCCCTCCACTCTGCCCCCTCCCCACTGCCTCGGAAAGAATTCACTTCTCTGCACCTTTCAAATCACATCCAGATTTTCCCTGGCACGGGTTCCAAACTCACTTCAAAAAAAGGCAGACCCAAATGCACACATAATTAATCCCAGCCCAAGGAGCAGCCAGCTACGTGGGCTATTCCTAGGATTAGGGATCAGGCAGTGTTTCCATGAGTCCTACCCTTACATCTGTTTGGCCAAGTCCTGTGCAGGGGTTGCAGGATAGCCTGGGACTGCCCACTCAACTGTGCTACAGAAGAGATGCCCATCTTGCTAGAGCAGAAAGTAGTAATTAGGACCCTTGCCCCAGTTCAGATGAAGATGCAACAGCACTGGGGAAAGTCAGGCACCATAGCTAGAAAACGGATGAGTTGTCCTTCACCTCCTTCACAGGGTCTTTGTGGGGAGCTACAAGAATCCTCATAGTTGTTCTGAGATAAAAGCCCCAAAGTTTGAGGGTGGCACTGACACCCACACCAAGCAGGTTGGTTGGCTGGGAAGGGAGTAGAAAGGAAGCACAATTCTGCTTTTTAAAATGATCTCACCAAACCCCCTTTCTACTCCTCCCTTCTTGGGAGTTCACTATTGTCTGTAGCTAAAGCTTCCTAAAAAGCAATTTTACGGCCAAGGTTAGCTCAGCCTCAGGCAACCCCTCCTTGCCGAGGCTCACGTTTCCAGTGAAGCAGACTGGCCAGGATCTGCTCCAGGCCACTGGGGCTGTACTGAGTTTGGAAGGCTCCACTCTCCTTATAAAAGCTGTTTCCTGAAAGATCTGGCACAGCCCTTACACAGCAGGCCCAACTGAGCTCATTTGTTTTCTTAGTTCATTCTTTCCTGGGGTCTCCATACCGTCATCTCCCAGCCAACAAGTGTGTAACCCTTGGTGTGGACTCCTGCAGGCGAGGACGTTCCCCAGCTGGGCAGTGACAGGTCTCTTCTCTCTCCCCAGCTGCTCCTGACTCCGCTCCAGGGAGCACAGTCAATGCCATGCATGGGCTGGGTGCTGCCAGACCTTTTTTAAGGAACCACTGCAGCACCACACGAAGCTGAGCAGACTGTGCCGGTGTCTCAGAGCCAGCTAAAGGATCCAGGAGTCCACTTCAAATTCTCCTTTATGGCAGCATAGCTTTTCAGGCACAGTGCAGGAACATTGCAATGTCCTGCCAGGCAAAACCAGATCCCACCAAGCTGTGCTATGGGATGAGTGTGGTGCCAACAACCAGAAAGGGACATTCCCTGGCCCCAAACCTCAGGTGTGATTGCTCTACTCTGCTTTGGAGGACCCAGTTCTATGGTTCCACTTCAGAATAGCTGAGTGGGGTGAAGGACTTGCACTTACAAAAGCCTCTTCTGATACCATCAAAGACCTACTTCAAAAGACCAAAGTCTCTAGAAATTTTCCATAAGTCAAATCCTCAATGCAGGCATTAACAAAATGAAGTAATACAAAGCAAACAGAGTTCCTGTGGCCTGGGTGTTGTAACTATGGAGTAATCATGGAACTCTTTTCCTATTCCAGGAAATCAGCCTGACAAAAAAACCCAGATGGCACCTTGTCAGGTTGTGGTGGTGACCCTGAGTTTGGGAGGTTTCAGGATTTGCTAAGAAAGCTGGAGCTGCTGGAGACATGGGGTTGCATGAGAAATTTTTGAGAACTGCAGTTGCCATGATGTCTAATGTTGCTCTACAATGGACTTCCCAGAAAGCAGTGTACTTGCTGTAAACCACTATAGCCAAATATCCCCTGCTAATGAAATTCAGAGGCTAAAAATGTTGCTCAAATTGGGATTGGAAGCAAACTACAGTACTAACAGAAACTGAACATCATCAAACCCTGGCAAGTCTAAGCATACTAGAACCATGTTTTGAAGAGAAAGAGACCCAGGCTGTTTGCACTGAGCTCACCTGGACAGCATCCCCACACTGAGAGACACAAAGTTTGGATGCAGCTGTAACAAAACTCATTGTCATCCCAAACTGGGAAGGCAAAGAGCTGCTCCATAAAGGATGCTCTAACATAGTCAGACTATTAAAACTATTAAAAGAGCCTTCCCTTACCCCCAGATGAAGTCCTCTTTCAGAAGCAGACAGAGCTTGCACACCGTCTCNCAACTATTAAAAGAGCCTTCCCTTACCCCCAGATGAAGTCCTCTTTCAGAAGCAGACAGAGCTTGCACACCATCTCACTAGGGAGGTTATGGCTCACTGTCCTGCTCCAGGGAAAGCCACCAGCTCCTGAACACTCCATGATGAGCAGCAAAGGCAGGAGGACCAAGGCAATATGATTCCTACTTCTAATATGACAACCTCCCTGAAGCAAGAGGAGTTCTGAGTTGTCCCATGAGGACAGGTGAGGTGCAGAGGCTGCCTCCTGCTTGGAGGTGGGACAACATCCCATCTGGAATCTTCTCACCACAAGACCCTTTGCCCTGTGCTGGCACCTCAAAGCAGCAGGTACCAGCTGTTAGGCATCAATAGTCTCTCTCTTCTGAGCTATCACAAGCCACAGCAGAAATGAAATGCCAAGAAATATTTCCAAGTAAACATGTGGCTCCCTCTGAAATGGTATTATTTAAGCCTGTTTCAAAGAGGGAACCAGAGTAAAAGGACAAATATCTCTGCAGAGAACAGATACACATGTATGTGCTTCTCCAGAGGAAGGTCATTCTAACTCCCCAAAACTGCATGCTTACATGAGAGCCAGACTTCATTTCCAGCAACTTCAACTCCCTTTTTCCCCCAGTGGAAATCCCAGTGATATGTTTCCTAACAAAGGGAAACCATTTCAACACCAAGAAGGAGAAACAAATACTGATAAGTGTGCTGCAAGGAATAGTGCTCCAAGCAGGCTTCCCGAGCCATGGCCTTTCAAAAATAGCAGCATTTTGGTGGGAATTTTCTGCAAGTGCAGCACAGCCAAAGCGTATATCCAATTTTTCCAAGTTATGCCCTTTGCCAATTTGGCTTCCATTTTTCCTTGCTGGCAGGAGTACTTGTACAGCAAGGGATTTTCTGCTGTATTTAACATCAGGTGTGTTTTGCTTTTTCTCATGTTACAATGCCAGGACAAGCCAGAATCACAAACCCTTCTATGCGAAACCCAGACAAGATTCTCTTGCTCAGAAAGGGGTGGAAATTATTTTCTTTATACCAGTCAGAGAAAAGTAAATCCCACAAATGCCTTTGTGTTTCTAGAAGAGCCAGGAGACAAAGCACAGCACAAAGGCCTGCACTAAATAGACCTGAGTCACTGGAAGTGATTATAGTACTGTGACTTTAGTGATTATAGTACTGTGACATTTCTAAATATGTTCATTAGCTACTTGGGGGTAGGAGTAAAGACAACTCTGTGGTCAAAGCCATTAGCTATGTGTGCCCTAAGGCTGGTTATTTTCACAAGGCATATTAGGGTTCTTTTTATACCCCACAGCAGCAGCCACCAGCAATCCCACACACCACAAAGTGCCACGGACCACTGCATCTGCTCAGCTGCACGTTGGGCTGGCAGGGCACAACGTCATGCCACAGAAACCCTGTCTTTGAGCAATCAGACCCAAACACAACAGCAGGAAGCCAAGGCTGTCAATTGGCTTGAATTCCATTGTTATTTCCTTCTCTCTTGATAGCCCTTTGAGTTGCATGGGACAGGAAAAACAGCACTTGAGCAGTTCCTGGGGAGCCCCACAGCATCCTCAGCCCTGTGCCATGGCAGAAGTTGTGCTAAGGGGGTTGTTTTGCTAATAACTTCTGGAGGGAAAGAAAAATTCTCAGGAGTTTAGCACTTGTTGGGGACATGACTAACAAATACAGATCTTTTAATGGACATGGTGTAGGCCAAGAACTTGCTATTGCTCAGATGGTTCAGGAGATAAGAGTGTGTGTATGCTCACACATAGACTGGAAAAAAACTCCTGCCATGCCATAAACAGCACGGATTTTGCTGGAACAAAACCACTTTCCTACCTGGCAGAAAGGGAATGATCCTTTGCTTGGGGTCCTTCTGCCCTCCTTCCATCGGAAACTTGTCCAGCATTTGCATCTAGAGGAGGAAATGCAAGAGAGGTGATTAAAGCCAGTGGTTAATTTGCAGGACACAAGGCCACTCTGCCCAGGAGGTGGTGACACTCATTCTTCTGTCCAGCAATGCCCTGAGACACCACACAGAGCACCATCAACCAACACGGTGACCCTCAGCACAGGGGGAAGTGCACCCAAAGCACTGCCAGAAGCACAAGACCTTTGTGTCATCTCCACTATTTTCAAGACATTTCTCACCACCAATGCTGCCCATCACAGGTGATTTACATAACCTGCATTTCTGCAGCTATAAAGTTTCATCCTGATGGACCCTGGTGACAAGCTCACAGAAGCTCCTCAAAAAGGCTTATTCTATTAGCTCAAGCATAGAACAGCACTGACACAGTTCCCCCACTGCAGCCTCACTTGGACTCTCAGCACCAACTCATGTTTGCCTGCAAAATGCCCTAAAATTATGCATCAAATTTTGGGAACATTTTGTCCTGCCACAGGCTGTGAGGAATGAATGTTTAAGGGATCTTCAACATTAAACAAATAATTTCCTGGCTGATGCAACTGCTCCGGGTATATTTAGTCATCAAAGAGAGGAGACAACCAGCTCCTGCTCTCGCTGGGTGCCTGCACTGGTGCTTCACTACAGCCATGGGATGTCATTGCAGCCACGATGGTGCTTAATACCCATGTCCTGACAGAATCCACATCCACAGCACTCAGTTTACTTGATTTTACTGGAAAACACCATTTGTATCAGGCTTTGCACTTTCCACTGAGCAGAAGAGGAGAAAGAGCGGGTCCTTAGATATCCAACCACTGAGATACACATTCCTTTGTAAGGAAGGAGAGGAAGATGCAAACTCTCCCTTGGTCTCTCTGGGTCTGAACCTTAGTCCCCCATGATTTGAAGAGTTCACTGGTCCCCAGGGTACTTGAAATGGCTCTGTCTCCTACTGGACCTCTTACCCTGTCTAAATAATTCAGCTCTTATGGAAGCACTGGAGACAACCTGCCCAGGAAGTGTCCTGAGCACCTACTAAGCCCAACCACCTATTCTCTTCTGGCCCAATTAATATTTAAAGTGTCTCATGCAAAGAGGAAACCATGCAACCAGAAAGCCCAAGCCATTCATCCCATGGGAAGCAGCTGCAGGTGGCCCTGGCCCAGCTGATTTGGGAGGATGGGGACCTCCGAGCAGCTACATGCACCAGCTGGGCCTCATCCTCTCTCCCACCACACAACAATTGGGAGCCCCTTCACCATGGACAGCCCATGCAGGGCCAAAATCCCAGGGCATCCCTAGGGATGCATCCCTCCCTGGCTCTGGTTCTTTGGCACCTACTTTTCATATGCTTTTTGCAGGAGGTCACTGCTCCTAACTAGTGCTGTGGACTCTACTGCAAGGCATGAACTTGTCTGAAGTGCAGTGATGCTAAAGCTCATCCCTTTTGTCAATACAACCTTCTAAACCCCTGCACATACAATACTTGCACTTCTCTTTTTTCCAATCCCGAAAACTGAGAAAAAGGTTTTGAGGTTTGGTGAAGAGGGGATAGAGGGAAGGTGGTATTTTTCCTGCATTTTGAAAAGAAATTAAAACTCCCTCAAGACTTCCAAAGACAACAGAAAAAACAAAAAGGGCTGTCAAATATTCTCTTCAGAATGAAAACAAGAGAACTCAAAATCAGAATGACACTAAGCATAACTAGACCATGTTTACAGCTGCTTCTCAAAACAAATGGGAAGGAGATTGTAACACAGAAAATGCCTCCAGATTTGACAACAACCAGGGACAGTGGTGACATTACCAGAAGTTACAAATGAGCCCAAGGAGGACCTGCCTCCTCCAGGCACTGCAGGCTCCAAAAGCAGCACACCTTCCTCAGCCTCCCCGGGCAAGCCAAAATCTCCTGCTTTTCCACCAATCCATGCAAATACAGGATGACACTCCATCCCTGATACCCTGTGAAACACCCGTGATGTGTTATGGTAGAGAAGTGCTTCTGGCCCTGCTCCTCCTGTGGGAAGAGCTCGGGAAAGCTTGTGACTGGCAAAGGGTGAGGAAAACAAATTGCACATCTGATTGTTGTTAAGCAACGCAATCCTTGAGTCACTGGAAGCTTTCCCTGCCTCTGTTTGAACTCGAGCTGAGGATCTCTCGCTCCCTCCTGGAGCACTGTGAGCCTCCAAGGCACGAACGGTGCAAGCTGTGTTTTCTCCCATTAGCACGTGCCTGGGCTGTGTCCCTGGCCAGATCTACTCCCAACCATGTGATCCCACCAAACCCGTCCAGAACCAGCCCAGATCATCTCTATTTCCTTTTGTTTGACTGAAATTGTCTCTTGCAGCAGCTGCTCAGTGTGGGGCCCCTGTTGCTGCAGCCCCCCTGCCCTTCTTGAGCCCAGCCCAGTGCCACCAGCATCACCCCAGCCAGACCAGACCTACAGCACCTGCATGGGTTGGCATCATTATGCCTGTCAGTCACAAGCTGTCTCTCTTCTCTTGCTGGAGGGACTAAAAGAGGTTGCAAGGTGCTCAGAGAACTTTCCAGCATACACAGGAAGAGAAGGTGGAGAAGCAGCAAGGCAGGGGAGGGGTCAGTCCCATGGATCCCACACAGTCTGGCTGCCACATCACACAACTCTGGAGGAGGCAGCAGCAAATACTAGTTCATCAGTTTTCCTATACGTGAGCCTGTGGTAAGAACAGCTGAAACACTCACTCCAAAGAAAACAAGCCCAGCGCTGGCTGTAACCACAGCAGGCAGTTTGGGAGAGCAGATACAGGAGCACACAACTGCAGAAACCCAACCCCTGGCTGATAGTTCTTCTGTAGTGCTACATATACACAAAAAAAAGAGCATAAAACAGCAATCAAGCTCCAAAACCAAGAGATGCCACCAGAGATGAGGAAAGTCTCCAGAAGAGCTGGCAGTTCTCCAGGTGTTAAGGTTCCCTGTATCCTCTCTGGCCCATCTTGCTCCTGATGACTTCGCAGGATGGGTACTACAGCACAGGTTGTTGTACTGCTCTTGCCCAGGAAAGCCAAAGAAAGCAGGCCCAGCTCCACAAAAAGGATGGGAAAAGGGTAAAAATGCAGTAACTCCACGAGTCTTGGAGGACAGATACACAGACAGGCAGCAGGACATGGTCTGCAGCCTCCAATGCTAAGGCAGACTTCCTGGGAGAATACCCTCCCCAGCAGGCACAAACTGTGGAAGGGAGGTGGTTGGCATGGGGAGATCCCACACATCTTCCTTGTGGGAAGGTTTCCATCCAAGGCCCAAACAACACTGCTTACATCACATTCCCAGAAGGGGCCATCCAAGATCCTGGGGAGATAAGCAGACGGGGCAGGCAAGAGGCAGACAGACACACAGCCCTCTGGAGCACCACTTTCCCTGCCGAGCACAAGAGAGCACAGAGAGGCCAAGTCTCACTCTCAACAATGCACTCAGCCAGGTTGGGAAGAAAAACAACAGAAAAACCCCCAAACAATAATTCCATTGTTTCTGCCCTTCCAAGATTATTTTTAAATACTTGTGATGGAAAACAGAAAAAAAAGATTGAAGTGGATGTAGTTTAAAGCAGTTTGGTGTGCTTTTATTATTATTATTAAGTGGAAAGCTGTTGTACCACACTCTGCATTGACCCCCTTGTAGCAGGGAGGGGGATCACAAGCTGCCAGACCCTGGCTCCCAGAGCCAGGACTGGAGCACAAAAGCCCAAGCAATGAATCCAGCCCACAGCCAGGCTCCCTACAACAGAAGGTCAGACAGGCCACATTTATCCACATTTATCTCCACCACCAATTTATCTTATCAGCTCACTGTTTTTCTTATTAACCCAGGGATGTCTGGGCAGTGAGTGTGTCTGGAGTGAGCTGAAGGTCTGTGCACACTGTGGGAGCCCACTGTTCCCATCCCAAGCTGTCCATTAACAAGGCAGCCGATAACACCAGAGGGGAGGAGAGCCTTTGAAAAGAAGCTTTGTATCAACAGCCAACATGCTGGCAGACAGCTTCTTCATCATCAGGAAACTTGTAAGATAATGCCCTAATTTAATCAATTAAGAGTGCTTCAGGCTGCAGGAGATCCTAGGGAGAAGGGAATGTAAGTGCTCAGCAGTATTGCCAGGAAGCAGAGGACTTTGCCCAAAAAAGAGCTGATGGTGCAGTGCCAAAGGGATATACCATGTGGACAACAGCCCCAGAGATATGTCTGGTGAAGGAGCAGGGCCCCAGGTCTAACAGCCTGCATGCAGGCCATACCACTTCCCAGCTGGAATAATCTTGGAGAAATTGCTGCCAAAAAAACACAACCTCAAGCCAAGTGCCAGTAGGTAATCAGGTATGTCATTACTTTTCTTCTTTGCTTTCCACAATACACTGGAAGAGTTTTCCCTCTAAAATACAAATATGAGAGACAAAAATATTTTTCATTTAAATCTGGTTTAAGGTAAAATGTCAGAGTGAAATGATAAACATTCTTCTCCCAAGAACAATGAACCAGAAGGACACAGGAATACTCTTGCAGCAAAACCTGGGCAGCTGGGGTCTGTGGGATTTGCATTTGTGAAGCTGCTCTAAAGCCCAGACTCTTCATCACTGACCATCAGGGCTTGTGTGGCAAGCACCAGGGCTATAGAAGAGGAAGGCAGTTTCTGCAGGGAATGGTGGCTCATATCACTGAACAGTAAGTTATACCAGCAAGGGCTGGGGGGTGATGAAATACCAACTCTTCCACTCTTGCACAACTCCAGGAGCTCCTATCAGACCTAGGCTGTGAGCCATAATCACAGGGACAGGGCGAGGGAACTTCTCCTTCTCTTATCAAAAGGATTTTTATTAAGACAAGAGGCAACAGGCAGAAACTAATGCACAGAAGTTCCAACTGAACATGAGGAAGAACTTCTTTACTGTGTGGGTGACAAAGCACTGGAATAGACTGGCCAGAGAGGGTGTAGAGTCTCCCTTACTGGAGATATTCCAGAACTGCCTCGGCACAATTCTGTTTCATGTGCTCTGATTGAGCAGCAGGGTAGAACTACACGAGTCTCTGTGGTCCCTTCCAACCTGACCCATCCTGTGATCCGGGGATTTGCTCTGCCTGTTTAACAGAGGTCCCACATAAAATCACATTCCTCTTCGTGGTCTAGCAAGCAAGAGCTGACCTAATCCCTGCCTCCAGCAGACATGCCTGTTATCCAGAGCAGAGAAGCCAGCTTTTGACAGCACCCAAAGGGAAAAGGGAAAAAAAAAA
>VYZS01035912.1:0-11216 GCA_013400695.1 Neodrepanis coruscans
GGCTCTGCGGGGAGAGGGGACGGAGAAGGAGCAGCAGCTGCTGGGCAGCGTGAGCCGGTTCTCGCCTGGGGGCTGCGGGAGTGGGGATTGCTCAGCCCGCGCCCAGAAAGCCACGGGAAAAGCCTCCGCGTGGGCACGGAGAGATGCCAGCCCGGGCGGAGGGACGTGGCTGGCACTGCCTCCTCCCCTCGGAGCAGCATCAGCACCCCCGGGCACTCTAAGGACGGGACTAGCGCTGTAACACCCCAAAGCCACCCGGGGAGAGTTGGCACAAGAGCGCGCTCCTGCGGGATAGAAAGGGGAGGGTTTGCACCTCTAGTGCCCTTGGCTTCAACTCCTTTCTGTTTCAGTCAGTGAGGAGGGGAGTGGGGGGGGTTTGGGGTTTTTTTTGATTTGGGTTTCCGTGGTTGATTTTCAGTTTGTTTCTTTGTGGTGGTGGTTTTTTGTGGGGTTTGTTTGGGTTTTTGTTCCGGGAGGAGTGACTTCTTAGCTATTGGTCCTGCATAATTGGGTTCTGCAAATTGCACCACAACTTGGTTTTGCTTTTTGTGGAGACGTAGGAAGACAGCTGTGCACTAGTTCATGTCCAGAAGTTGTATTTACAGGAATGCAGGGAGAGAAACCATCACTGTTTTTGTTTCCATCCGATATTTCAAAGAAACCAGGGAACAGTGGAGCTGGACTCCAGGGCTATGTTCTCCCTTACAGCTGGAGCAGACACCTTATTCCAAAGAGGGAACATTTTGTGTAAGAAGTTGCCCCCAGCCATGCATAGAATATGCTCCTGTCCAGGCTTGCTGTCTGTGACATGATTTTTGCTTAACAAGACTCAGCAATCAGGCAGCTGCCAGCCCCATCCACAAGCTCATTCTGCAGCTACACACCCCTGGCTTTGTGGCTAAACCACCAGCAGAAAGACCCTTTGGAAAACTGAAGCACCTCCATTCTGCCAGGATTAAAAGCAAACATGCCTGCATTGCAGAACTTGTCCCCAGGTGAGACCAGAACTGTACATGGTTTCACAAGAGTTAAAATAGTCACAGAGGCAAGGCCATTGAGGTGATTTCATGCCAAGTCTAAGGCCCTCCCACCCTCAGCACATGGAAGTAAAACGTGGGATATACATGTGAAGGATACATGGAACGAAGAGACAGTCATAGCCCCAGCCACAGATGCAGAGCAGCTACTCAATGTTTGGATTAGCAGTATCAGAATAGCAAAGATAAGATAAATCCTTTCAAAAATGGCAAACAAACACATTTGGATTTCTGATTAACCCCTGCAACACCTTCCATCAAATTAGCATGGCATCCACATCTGCCTGCAGACACATACACACACTGCTGTGAGGCCATGAGTACCTTCACAACAAACACTGGCTCTTGAAGGTTCCTGAATCACCAAGACAGCAAGGCCTGAGCACAGCCTCATCCTGTTCAAGAAAATACCTCACCACATGTTTAATTCGCATCAGCCTCAATGGGATTCACAGCAGTGTTTACTTTGCTGAACAGGGAAAGGATTATTCATATTTAATCACATGCAGATTGCCAGGCATCTCGACTTGACCTCCAACAAGCTGCTAACACCACTTGTCAGCAGAAATCCTGAAGGAGAAGCATCCAAGGAAGATAAGCAACCTCAGAAACACCAGGTGCATTTTAAATCCCATGACTTATGTGAAAGTAAATACCTGACCAGTCTTGCAGAGTCAAGAGCATCTCTTAAGAATTAAGTGGTCAAAGCATAGAAAAGCAACTACTGTTACAGAGAGGACATCAAATCCGCTGTCTTACTGCTCTCACTTCAGGAATTTTCATGGAAACAACTCTCTTGAAAATCTGAACCCATTTCCTTTGCTGATGGCTGGTGCTTGTTTCTGCTGGCACACAAAGACAGAAATTGTGAAATATGTAGTCAGGTGCTCCTGCAGCTGGTATGCCTCGTGGCATCTCTCCAGGCCCTAATAATCAAAATTAAGAAGAACTACTGAAAATGAAAGTAACTTTCACTTTTTTTTTTTTTTAACACAAACACCAATTGTACACAGAGCATTCTGGATCCTAGGAAGCACATAACACTGACCCCACTTGATCTATTCCAGCTTATTCCTCCCTTGCCCCACCCTGAAATTATTATTATTACTTTTATTTAACTGGCACTGGGCAGCACTCCACGGCTTCAGGCAACCATGAATAGTCAATATGGGGCAGATAACTTCCTGGTTTCTATCTTTGGATCATAGAATCTCCTCAGTTCTCTGGATAAACAGCTGTATTATCAACTACTACAAACCTTTCCATGCATTATTTATCCCCATCACTTGGGGTCTTACGGTAAAATAAGAAAACTCATTTCCTCTCAGGTTTCCTGTCAAGACCAAACAATTCCTTTATGCAAACAGACCCTGCACATAACTGGCTTCAAGGAGCTCATACTGCAGATTTGAGTCAACATTTCCCCAGCTTTCAAGCGTGTGCAGCAGGAGCTACTGTGACTACAAGAAAGATGATGCTGTTCCAAACAACTAACACAATTCCCACTTGAGAACACACACTTGCTATTCAAGATTCACAGAGATTACTAGGACTGAGCCTCTCAAGAGCCTCACAGAAGTCCTTGCTACATTGACGTTTGCGTGAGCCTGACTCATCTCAGAAGAGAGTGAAGCCCATGTACAGCATTTACAGGTTATCACTCTGCCACCAGACCGTGGTGGTAAGTCCCTCACAGCAGGATGTATTACTCAAACAAGCCACTCCACTTGACAAACCCGTTAGCAGTTTATCCTGGATGAGGCCATTTCCTCACCCCCTAACTGGAGGGGGGGAAGGGGGGGGGGAAGTACTTTCCAAAAGGAGAGCAATTAATTCAAAAGATTTATTAACCATCTCCTCCCACCCAAACCAACTCGTAGCTTCCTAGTTGGATAACCAGTACTTGGGGAATTTGTGCTCTGCATAATATTGGAGACCTCACTGCCGTGGAAAACAACATACCAGAAGACTTTGTAATTCCTCCCTTTCATAACCACTGGGGAAAAAGGAGAAATAGAGATTTTTAGACAAACAAATTTTAAAATCTTGATTAAAACCACAGCAGACAAAAAAAAAAAAATCTCGAGTCATTGAACCATGCAGGAAAATGCATGACTGAACCAACTCAGAACATGACTCAGGATTTTTAATTTCTGACACTTAAAAATAAGGCAGAACTTTACTGACTGTATTTCAAATTGATCTTGAGCTTAAAAGCTGGCAGTTTTATAGCCTAATTTAACTTGGAAGAAAACAGATGGATTTTGCTGCCCTCTTGAAAGATTGCAAAGGCTCCAGACCGAAAGATATAAACCAAAACACTTGCCTATGCTAACAACTTTGCAGCATTTTATTAGTAAACACATGAGTCAGGATCTGTCATTACCTTTGGAAAGGTGCCCACAGAAAACGTATAGTGTTGAAAAATGAGAAAGCTTCACTAGTGACAAACCCTCTGGATGCTGGACACCTGCTGGAGTAAGAGATGGAGCAGAATAAAAACACCAGATCCATCAAGCTGGACTGGTGCACCTGCAGGTTGCTATAGCAAGTGCTCATTCACTTGGCAAACCACACCTAATTACAGTGTCACAAAGCACTCTGGTGGTGTTAAGCATTTTCCAGCCTCATGTCCTTATGTGGAAACAAATGAGATTGAAGCAGTCTTGGGGTACTCTGTAAAGCAAAAAAAGGAAATACCATCAGCCTGGAACCAACCTAAAACATTTACAGCAAAACAGGAGGGACCCAGGAAAACTAAGAAGTTCTGTACATGAGAAATGCACTGTCACAAGGTAATGATGCCCACACTTGCTGAACTGCTTGTTGTGAGAACCTGGTACATTAAGTGCTACTTGTTCCAAGCTTTGCAGGAGTTCTAGCCTTACTTTTTTCAGTACAGCTTGGATCCACTGTTATGTTTGTTCTGCCACACCAGGAGTTTCTCAGAGGCCAGGTTCTAGCCTGCCAATTACGAGTCACACATCCAAGCATAAACCTTAACTACACAGCAGTTGACAGTCAGCTTTGCCCAGGTACTAAAGTTACACTCATCTGAGTGAGTGTTAGACAACGAAGGGTTTGTGTCTCAGTTTGAGAGTTCAAAAAACAGAGGAAATCTCTTTTGCTTCTAAATAACTGTTGCTAGATTTGCTAGGGGGGAAAAAAAGGCATTCCATGTTTCAAGCAGTCTGATTAAGGATCCATGTTGTGCTGTAATGGCCAGCTCTCAGCACTGCAGCTGCTAAAAAAAGGACCTATTAAATCAGAATTACATTTTGGACCTTACAGTTACTACTGTCTTTGCTAATTTACACAAACTTGATTAGACTTCATCTGCCCAGAATTTCTATTTTTGAAGGAGCAGAATGACGTTGGGGCATTTCCTTTTGCCAACCTAACTATAGGGCCCTAAAAAGGAGGGAAGGAAAACAGAAGACTTTTAAAATACCATACATTATGTAGCCAGTAAGAAAAAGGACTTACCCCAGTGATGCATTCCTCCTGAATGATGCCAGACCTGTAGTTGGCTGCAGGCTGCCAGGCTGGGGAAGATTCCCCTAAAGTCTGACAAATAGCAAGAGCCATTATACATGAAATCCATACTCAGTTCCTCACAGGGAAAGCAGGAGGCAATAAAAGCCTGGATGTAGGTTCAAGCAAGTTGCTCTCTGACTTAAGTTGGTGAAGTTGGTGTCCAAATGCCGCACCCTGCAGCACATTCTGCATGAATGGGTCACTGCACAAGACAGCACTGCCCTCTCTCACTGAAGTGGTGAGAAATAGCAAGAAGCTTAGTTTTGAAGCAGACTTTCTGCAAAACAATCTTACACAAGTTTTCAAAAACTTGGACACTACAAATTCATAAACTCAATCAAATCCTCCACTTAACCCCTAAAAGAGGGGTTATTTCCTGCTGAGAACAACTTTACTGTTAAAGTAACAGTGAAGAATTCTGGCATGCAAGATTTTTTCCCCATTTTAGGTATGGCTGCACTGCAATGGCCCAGGGTGTATGTTTGTGAATGCATTTTAGAATACAGGATCAAAAAATTTATAAGAGCTATTATACTTAGCAAGAGCTTAGATACCAGGAGAGCAACTAATGCAAGACTGCTCATCAGAGCTGGCAGCTTTGCTTTCCTTGAGAACTTGAGTCACTCCTGTAATTAGATTTCTATACTGAAGCTATCAAGGATCCCCAGGCTAGCTCAATTCTCCACAGGTCAAGAGCCATTCTAGTACTTCACTGTGTTCCATCAGCTTGCATTTGTTGCTACAAAGTCACAGTGTATTTTTAAGTTGAGAGGAAAGAAAATCCTATAGTCATTCTAATCCTTGAACTGGTCTTCAGTTCCAGCTGACTTACCCAAAGTCCTTTCCACCCACAAGGAACTGGTTACAAAACAGAAGTACCATTTTCCTGGAAAATGACAAGCCACCTGGCTAACTCCTGCTATAAGGAATTCTGGACAGAGTGGAGATTTGCCACATTCATTAGCTGCACAGCATTTCAAGCTGAGCTGTGCGTGCTGATCAGTACAAAGCTGAGGTTAGTCTGTGATAGCAGTGCTTGGAGCACTCTGGCATCACCAGGAAGGTAGAACTGCATCCCTGTGCTGTTGTTATCATGGTGTGGTGGCCTGGGACAACATACTGGTTAGAACTGTGCCAAAGCAGGTTGCTGTTACTGATTCTACAACTCTGGCAATCTCTACTGGTTTGCATTTAAGGATGTTTTGCTCTGTTAAAGGAGGATTTAGTGTGAAAAGGTGTGTAGCTTACCACTTCTGCTGCTGTATTGATGTATGTCAGCAGAGAACACCCCAAGTGCAGCACTTCCCTCAGCACAGGACTGAAGCTTTCCCAGTCCCGTGAATGAAATCATGTAAGCATATGACAGCCTCCTGCAGCAGGCCCTCCCCATGTGACAGAGTGTGCTGATGTGTCCAGTGAAGAGACCACAACTCCCTTTAAGTTACTTGCTAGGCCTTCCCTGTTAAGTGCTTTGGCACAGGTCTCCATTTCCTGCCTGGCATCCTTAGTTACCAGATTAAGAAACCTGATACTGTGAGTGGTAGTGTACTACTGCCAGCCAGTCCCCACCCCCAACATATTAAGACTAGAACCACACAGTGGATACTGCAGTTTTACATTTATAGTTGGACTTTTATAATATTCAAGATTAGCACAAGATTCATAACCATAAATTATACATTGTTATCTAAGTACATAAAACGTTAATGATACATGTATTTGAAGTGGCACAAAGTAATAATACATCCCTGTTGGCATTCTCAAAGGAAGAGGTGGGTGATGGACACGCTGTTGATCCCACTGCAGCACAGCAGAACTGAGTCACTGCACCCTGTTTGCTGAGGTGGTGCTGACTCTCCCCACCAGACAGGGTCAGAACATGGTGTGGCAGGAAGCCAATGCCAGAATCAGTTAAAGGTGCAAATAAAAAGTCAGGATTAAGGCCCTCCCTACTGCCTCAATACTTCAGCAGTGTGTCCCCCTCCCCAACCCTGACACTGTGCTCTTGCATCTCTAGTATTTTGGCAGCCCATGCACACTCCTATGTTCTCTTGCCACAGGTAGCTGAGGTGTCTTTTAGTACCATTTAACGTCAATAAGTAACATGCTCTCTTCTTGTTAAACAAAAAGGATCTGGGAAGTGTTTGCTCTCTGGCATGAGAAGATTTATTTTCTTCAAGTCTCAGATCTACTCCAGAAAATATAGAACAGACTCCAACAGCATTGAATTCCCAACAGCATCGAACCCCAACAGTATTATTGTCCAGAAAAGGAAACTTTCCCAATATTCCTCTAAACATTCAGAGCACAAATATTAGAAAAGCCCATTTTCTTTTGCACAAAAGAATGCAAATAAAATGGGGTGTTCAGATGTACACAACCTTTCAACAATTCGTTATTAACGAGATGCTTCACTGAATTGTTAACAACCCTGCTACTTCAGTAGCTTCAGCTAAAGCTTTAACAACTTGGTGCCAGGCAATTTCCCAGCTGCCTCCAATGGACTTTGCAAAAGAAAGAAAAATATGCTCTCTTCCCCCTGGCCTCAAGCAGTTATTGCTATATGAGTTAGTGAAATAGTGCCTTAACTTCAGACAAGAGTCTCACAATGTCATCAACAAAAGCTGCCTTTCAGAGGTTGAAATGTAACCGGACAATAATCAATAAATAACAGTAACAGGCATCCTGCTGAGGTCTCCTCACTGAGCCGGGCAGCAAGTGTGTTCAGCCAACAGAAGGGCATCTGTGCCTTTAGGACCATTGTACACTTCTTGGAGAAGTTAAAAAGGGACGGGAAGGAAGAGAACAGAGACAGTGAAGGTCTGTCAGAGAGCTAGTTACATATTGAAACCATAAACAGGTGGCTGGGTGAATCCTGGTGCTGTGTATCCATATGGGAAGTTCGCCTGGGGAGGTACTGCACTGGGGCCTGCTGTTAACATCAACTGCTGGCCTAGAAAAGCATGAGAAAAAGAGAAAGTTAGTTCAAGACTGGCTAGCTGTACTATGGGACAGGATTATGAGGCTTTAGCTAAAAATCAGCCCCTGTGCAAGCAGACACTATCAAGCCACACTATTACCCAACATGCACCACAGAGTGGGCACCCAGGCCATCTGCTCTTGCTATCAGAAAGGTACAAAAACAAGGCAGAACTCAGAGGGAGATAAGTATCAACTGATCCTGAAGGCACGATAAACATGGCTTGTTTGGAAGAGACCATACTGAAAGCCAAACAAACTGATATTATTTAACCCATGCATGGTCAGATCTGAAGAGTAAAGCAATTCAAGCAAATAGTTAGGTCTGTTAGGTCTCACAGTCTGGAGAGTGCTGCAAAAGGCCTGACAAAACCTTGACAGATTTGTTTTCATCACTAGGACCACACATGCCTCATGCATATGTTAAATTCAGGTTAACATTTATATCAGACAGTGAACCAGTCACATCCTTCCCTTACCAGCCACTTCTAGGTGCTTGTTAGCAGAATGCCTCTTCAGAAGGGCTTCTAGAATAGCAGCACACTTGAGGACAGCCATGGTTTGGCTGCACATGTCTTAAAATGGGTGAGCTAGAAAGCCAGCCTGCCTTTCTACTTGGAAAAGCAGAAAGCAGACACATTCCTCAGACAGGAATAAGAGGAGGAATTTGCATGCTAAGTAAGTTACTCCTGGGGTTGGCAACACCCTGGTATCCTCTGTCCTGTTACCATACTGAAAGAGTATTCCTAAGGTAGAGTTCTGAGCCATGTAAGAGGAGCAATACTTTAGCTGAAGAGCAGAAGTACTGTAAGAGTGAGATGTCACTTCAACAACTTATGCAGTTCATCTAGCAGAGACAACCATTTCAATTACTGTCTAGTTGAAACCAGTTTACTTTGACTGAACATAGACACGTAAATTGCCTCCAGCAAAAGAGATCAGAGTGACAACAGGTAATCAATTAAAACTAAGGCTTTCACCTACCAAATACTATTGGAGTGGGTTCAGTTACTTGTTCCTCTTCTTTTCTTAGGCTTTCAGAAGCATCAAGTTTATCCACCTACATTGAAGTGAACAGGAGATTTATGAAGGCCTTGTCTAGGAATTGCACCATTGTGTGAAGCTTTTCATGCCTCGTACCTCAGCTATCAAGGGCTCCTTTTTAGTCCAAGCTGAAGATTACTAAAGTCTGCCTGTTCCCTGTTCCATGTAAACCTGCCTTCCCAACTGCTTTAGGTGTATTGCAATAAACAACAGTGCTCAAATGCAGGTGAGATACTCATTACCTCCAAACAAAGCACTGGGGCCCTGTTCCAGTCACTATTAACTCTATGACCCAGAACACAAACCCATCAGACTGCAAGTCTGAGCATCATCTCAAATGGGCCTAATCTACACTTATCTGGTAACCTGTAATCTAACCTGTAATCCTTCTCCCCTTTGGAGAATGCACACAGATATCACAAATATTTCAGGCCCATGAAGTTTGATCTTATCTGGGACACTACAGCCTAACCTGGCTGCAAGGTACTGATTTAACCACACTGATGTTCACAGAGACTTCTAGGGGACACTCGACAGCCATCATGGAAAGTGGTCTATCAGCTTTATGCAGATCTTAGTGCTGTGCCAATAAAGCTCTGTCCATGCTAATCACCTTTGTGAAATTGCTATAGGAGTGCAGGAGCCCTGAATACAACTTTGAATTGAGGATGGAAGGAGCAATCTGAAGAGGCAGCAGTACCCTTCTTCTCTCATGTTTAACAACTTATATCTTCCATAAGAGAATCACTGAGACTGAATACTGCAAGGCATAAAAATCACACAGCTTTAAATCCAGGTACAGGCAGTACCAACATCCTGGGCAAAGCTACATTTAGTCCAAGGCTGTATTTCAGCTGCTCCTCATCCTCCTTTCCCACTGCAAGAATCCTGTCTGGTCTGAGAACTGCTGCAAGAGGGGTCTCTATTACACTTTAGAGATGTTATCTAGATGTGGTGTCTAACAGTTTCCTGAACTTTTTCAAGTCTGCAATTCAAATCAGTAACTTGAGTGGCAGTAGGTCTTTTGCTGGTTCATTTATAGCTACCAGCCTAACAGTCCTTCAGCATAACACTGAGTATTGGTGTTACAAATGCTATCCAAATTACAACTGACAGCTCCCCGTTTGGAACTACCTGTCCTGCTCCATTTTCCCCTGGACTCCTGCTCTTTCAGGTTTGCCTTTCCCTGGCACTGCCTTACAGTGGCTCTGGCCAGCAGCACAGTCCTGCCCTCAGCTGGCAAACAGCGGGAATGCCGAGAGCAACCATCCCGGACAAGGGACAAGAGCAGCTCCGGGAAAGCTGAAACTCATCTGCTTTGCTGCCTAGAAGTGGTTCAAAAGATTTCCACATGACTGTCATGACACTCTGTGTGCCTGGCCCCTTCTGGGACACAGGCTATTCTGTGCTCTTTTTATTCTGCACCTTTTTATGCAGGAGAGACAACTAAGTTCTGGAAGATGGACACTCCCCACTGAAACTAGTCTATCCATTTGTGCTTTTGAAGTTAGTTACACGACAATTATAGACATACCACATTGATAAAGCCCATTCTCCAATTCCATGTTTTGCAGTTAATTCAACAGACTAAATTAGTTTCACTGTAAACCACTTTCACCATGCAGATTTTCCTTCTGGCAAGTTATCCCGTATTTAGTACATGTGATTACTTGGAAATCCAACCAGCAGTTTAAAATACATGATTTTAGACCTAAACCTTCTCATGGAGAAGGTTTAGGAACTTGTGTGGCAAGTTTCTCCTGAATGGAATTCAAGAAGTAGGAGGAGTTAAAGATCTGTGCAAGTACTTTCATCATACCAACAGGCAAGAACTTTACAGAAGCTTTATGACACTATTCAAACTCAACATGCCTGAATGATTGCACACTTCAGTAATTTACAGTGTAACAAGCAATTTGCTCTTGGAACACATCCTGTTCCACGACAACTGCTTTTCTTTGCTTATGAATAGCATCCTCCCTGCCACAAGATATCTGTAATACCCTGAACAGGAACCCAAACACTGAAGTTTCTGTTTCCCATGAAGAGGTGCAGTCTGGTTGGATTTTCAAGTTGCTTGTGAATAGTTATCCTTTTAGCATTAGAAAGTGAACAGGAAATGAGTTAGAGCTAAATTACACTGCTCTTCTGGCAGAAGCTACAGCTAGATTCCTGTAAAAGAAACCTAGGATATTGAGGGACACAAATGAACACAAAGAGTTTGAAATCAGTGTCACCTTATAGAACAGCCCATCAACCTGCAAGAAAATTCAGAGGGGAATACTTAACATGACATATTAGAAGCAACCTGAAGCAGTCACTTTTAAATTTCCCATTTTTAACAAGTTCTTTACTGTGATGTCCTACACAACCCTAGAGCCTTCCAAGGCAGGATTTGAGCTGAGTATCTTAGAGCTGTTTGAGACAAGCATTTCAGGACCACACATGATCACCCTCTCTTTTCTCTCAGTCGAGGACCAGCTATTGGAATCAGTACTGTACAGCCAGACTGTTCATTAAAGAAAAACATCTTAAGCAGCCTACTCCTATGGCCAATGCAGGAATAATCTGACCTATTAGTTATTCAAAGCAAGAAAACAGAGTACTTTACTTTCATAG